>JAJEJO010002506.1:67203-157940 GCA_020662805.1 Glaucomys volans | reverse complement strand
AAGAAGAAGAAGAAGAAGAAGAAGAAGAAGAAGAAGAAGAAGAAGAAAGAAAAAAAAAGAAAGAAAGTAGATTGAGCACATTTATCCTGAAAAATCCAAAATGTAAATTGCTCTATTAATTAAAAATGATCCAAAATTCATAAATTGTTGAGTGCAGACATGATGCCACAAAGAAAATTCCACACCTGACCTCATGATAGTTTGCAGTCAAAATGTAGGTGCATGGGGCTGGGGTTGTGGCTCAGTGGTTAAAGTGCTTGCCTAGCATGCATGAGGCACCGGGTTCAATTCTCAGCACCACATATAAATAAAAGAATAAAACAGAGGTCTATCAACATCTAAAATATATTTTTTAAAAAATGTAGGTGCATAAAATAGTGCCTACAATTACCTTCAGACTATGTGTAGAAGGTATATATGCAACATAAGTGCATTTCATGTGTCCCTTCCCCAAGATGTCTCATTGTGTATATGCAAATACCCCCAAATCCAAAACCATCTGAGATTCGAAACACTTATGGTTCCAAGAACTTTAAATAAGGGATACCCACCTATACTAGGAGAAGGAAGGCGCTTGGCTGGCGGTAGACTCTGATCTGAACTGAATCTTAGTTGAGGGAAAGGACCACTGTCCATCTGTGTAACTTGATGGAGTTCTCTGAACCTCATCTAACAGGCTCCTGATATAGCCACTGTTGTGGTTCTGAATGAGACCGTGTGGAAGAACAGCATGGCTTCCTTGGGCTTGTATCTAAGCCCTTCTCCAGCCCAGCCTTTCCCAGATGGCACTGAGGGAAGAAACTCCAAGCAGTGTAGCAAAGTGGCTAAGTGATCACAGGAGCTCCGCTTTGGGCACATTGGCCACCTGTGCCTTGGTTTCCCCATCTTAAATTAACAACAGATCCTTCTCAAAGGGCTGGACAAAACAAGGCTGTGGATGGAAAGTGCTTGGGACAGCACCTGGCACATGGTTAGCACTTGGTGAAGCATCAGCTGTTATTATTGCAACAATGGAAAGCACCAGTATTATTATGATTGTTCCTAAAATTTAGACAGAATTGGAAATAACACTTTGAAAAAATTATAAAGGATCATACCTTTGAATCAAGCCTTAAAAATTCCAAATATAGGAGATGGGGTTGTAGATCAATGGTAGAGTGCTTGCCTAGCATGTGTAAGGCACTGGGTTTGCTCCTCAGCACCACATAAAAATAAATAAATAAATAAATAAATAAATAAATAAATAAATAAAATAAAGTTATTGAGTTCATCTGCAACTAAAAATATTTTTTTGAAGTTTCAAATATAAATATTTATGGACATGAATTTGGTCATTCTGAAGTTTTGCATTTTGTATCTCTCCTTCTCTCAGTCCCAGCAAAGGTTTCTATCAAATTATTCTCCCAACACTGTTTTAGTTAAACAAAAGTTGCTATTAATCCTCAAATAAAATAACCATTTAGAGCCTTCTAAGTCACTTACATGCAAATAAAACTTAATGCTTTTTATTTCCTCCTTTTCCTCCAACTTAGCTCAACCGCAAATAAAGGTGGCGTGGTTTTATGGAAGATGAATGAAAACTGAGTCCCATTAGCAGATGAGACCTGAATCTGAACAAGGATTAATTTAAATGTAATTCATCTCTGAGTTGTGTGGGTCCCTTTCAGGAGTATGGATTTTGTCTAAGCTGAATAAATGCTGAGCTGACTCTAGCCAGCACTTCAAGAACGTCTGCCATGGGAAGAGCAGGAGTAAGCACACACCTTGCATAGGGTTCTTCTGCAGATTCTCCTATCCAGCAAAATTTGATTTAAACAAAGGGACAGAACATTAGAAAGGAAGGGAGCAACAAACATGCTGCATAAACATTCTCTATAAGAAGGCCAGGCATAATGCCTTCGTTGCAGGCTTTATACAAATGTAATTGTACATATTAAGTAAATACACTGTATGTAGTTTCAATACATTTTGTTTATCTTTTTTTTTTTTTTTTTGGTACTGGGGATTGAACCCAGGGGCACTCCACCACTGAGCCACATTCCCAGCCCTATTTTGTATTTTATTTAGAGACAGGGTCTCACTGAGTTGCTTAGGGCCTCACTAAGTTGCTGAGGCTGGCTTTGAACTTGCGATCCTCCTGCCTCAACCTCCTGAGTCGCTGGGATTACAGGCGTGCGCCACCACACCCGGCCCATTTTATTTATCTTTTTATGTGCTTTGTATGTATTTTGACATTCATCTGGGCCCTCAGAGCTGGCACCTTTGCTTCCTTCACCTTTCTGTCTTCCTACCACTACAATCAATCCACATGATAAATTCCATCAGTGATGTGGTGGACCCCCACAGAGAGGTTCTCAAAATGCCTCACTTCCCTCTTCCCTAGAAAATTGAAATTGTAGTTTGTTATGTACCTGGAACCCACCCCAGAAGATTCAGATTAAGACTGACAAGGGACATGGAATCTTTTTTAAAAAGATCACCAGGTGGATCTGCAGTGTAGCTAGGTTTGAGAACTATTTATTATAAAAGCCACAGTATAAAAACACAGTGATTAACAGTTACAGAGTCCCATGTGCCAGTCATGGATCTGAGAGCTTTACATGTATTAGCTAGTTTATTATGAATTCATATATGTATGCTTTATTGAATTATATAGGATTTAGTATAAAGGATAAAACAAAAATTTAACTGTTTTTTTTTTTTTTAAAGTTGTAGATGGACACAATACCTTTATTTTGTTTATTTATTTTTATGTGGTGCTGAGGATCGAACCCAGTGCCTCACTAACTGGGTTTTACCCAGATTCTTTCACTGATTTCTGGAAGGAAAGGAGATGTAACAATTTGTTTCCATCAATCCCACACAGGAATTAAAAGCAACAAGTACCCATCTCTCAAGAATTACAGAAAATCTCCAAGGGCATCATATGTGACTCCAGTAGAACTTGTTCAAGGATAAAAAAATATATATATATTATCAATAGTAATAATCATGTCGATGAACAGAGAATTTTCTCCCTACGAAGCTCTAGTTTGCCATAAACAAGAACACATATATTTGGGACAATCTCCCTATGGCAGAGAGACTGTCAAAATTCATCAGACAAAGAAGTTAATTTTAGCTCTGTTCTTTTCCCCAAACTCCTCTAAATAACAGTAAAGAGATTTTTCAGAAGGCACAAACCCACAAGGACAAAGACAACAGAATAGATAACAGCAGGGTAGGGGTAGGGGGAGAAGGAGGAGGAGAAAGAAAAACAAACCAGGAACTTGAAAACAGATGAGCCAGTGGTGATTTACTTAGCAGACCTGAGCAAGTGGAATTCTAAACGCATAGCAAGGAAAGATGTGAAATAATTTTACAGATGTGCATGGCAGCACCTCTAAAAAGGTCGGGAACTGGTGGTAACAGTTATATCTAAATCTAGACAGTCAAGTTTCTGCTCCTTCCTTACCATGGTCAATTAGAAGCTTATGCTCTGGAGAGAGTGAGGTGCAGCAAAACAGGGAAATTAACTGAAAGTTTACTTAGGACTAAAAGAACACGTGGGTGTTGGCCATTGAGAGCTGCCCACAAACCGGTGTCTCCCACTGTGCTCCCAGGAGGAGCATACCCTCTAGGAAGGGTCATTCATCTCTGGGAATCTGCACAAAGACAAAAGACCTGGAAATATTCACCCAATGGTATCCCAAGAAAATGTGCAGGTGGGTCACCCTACTGGGCAGGTCTTCTCTTACAGGTAGAACTTCGAGTCAGTGCCTTGGGTTCCATCAACTCTTAGATATGAGGGGACAGACAGAGATCACCACACTGAATCAGAATAGGCAGAGAGCAAAATGAAAACCAAAATCAGAAAAAGACAACTTGGAGAAGCAGAGAAATTCAGGGAAACAATTATCCTCAGAGAAATTACAAATTAGGAAACATGAAAAAGATGCTATAATGGGTAACCAAGTCAGGGTCTAATGATGGAAACAAAAATTCAGGAGAAGTGTTGGAAGAAAAGGTTGGAGATTCTCTCAAAAAGGAGCTTAAAATACACAGAGGTGAAAAATAAGAAGCAAGAAAATTATCAGACTGACATCCTAATAACATGAATTCCCAAGAAAGAACTGGGAAAACCGAAGGAACTGAACATCCGGAGTGAACGGGCATCAGTGGGGAGCACAGGTCCAGGCCAGGGTCCAGCTGGGAAGTTTAAGGACTTGGGGAGTGAAAATTCTTCCAGAGGACAAATAAGCAATCCAACAAAAATGCTTCAAACCAAGGCTTCAGGATTGGGAGAATGCAGTCATCTGAAGGAAAATAGAATGGGATGATGCCTCCAGAATTCTGGGGGGAGTTATTAATTGTCCAGAATAGTATACTCAAATTATCAAACAAGTATGGGGAAAGAATAAAGATATTTTTTAGACATGCAAGGTCCCAAGAAATTTACTTCCCCTCTACCCTTCTGCACGAAGCTATTGACAATTGTCCTCCACTAAAGTCAGAGAATAAACTAGGAAACAGGAAAGCAAGGGAGTGAGGAAAGGGACGTCAACTCAAAGGAGATGACACGTGCACACAATGCCTGAGAAGGCAGCTGGGTACCACGTGGGGCTCCAGGCTGGAGCAAATGTGGGGCTCCAAGAGACTCGGCTTTGGGGCTTATAGCACCCGTTGCCTATGATTACTGAGGGGAGGGTGAGGCACAGAGTTAGAATCACCAGTAAGTACATAAACTAAGTACACTGAGAGAGTGACATGGTGATTAACTCTAGGGAAGATGAAAAGTGACAGGAAAGGAAGAGGAATCAATTCAATAACGACTCAATCTGAAATGGCATCTATGTACAATCGGAATAGGTTGAACACTAAATATTGTTCAGACCCAAATTACAGTGACCAGAATGCTTCCCTAGAGGGGGAGGGGATGGGAGCAGAGGGGACACACCATCTCACCTTCCACAGTGAGAAGGCAGAGAATGTCTAGAACTGAGAATTAAGGAGCACCACCATGACCATGTGGTTTAACAACTGGAACTGGAGGGCAGTGACCCAAGAACCAGCTACAGGTCTCAAGAGGGCGTGCCTCTGGTGAGCAGGAAATCAAGAGAGGGAACAGGGGCAGGGCCCTGAAGGATTTCATAACAAATCTTGTAGAATTGTTAAGATTCTTTAAAACTCATTCATAATAACACCAAAATAATTACAAACCCCAAAGAAAGTTATCTGGGAAGAATGGCTCAGAGGAAAGGGGACCAAGAATGAAAGCACTTGATGCTAAACTTCTTTCCTTCATTTGCACAGTTCCTCTAGAGCTTCTCAATGCTGCTGTACTTCCCAGACCACTCTTCACAGGGGATTTTTTTTTTAAAGGCAGAAAGGTTGGGTTTGTTCACATGCTGTGGAGGCAAAATAAAAGACCCTACTCATAGGTAAAATGTTACTATGATAACTAGCCACTTTTAACATCGTATATGGTCAAGGTTTTAAAAATATTGTTTTAGGACTTTACAGAATAATATGCTGTCTTGTTAACATAGCCCATGCTAAACATATTGCTGGGGTCCCTGATCCTGTGAAAATGAGGCCAAACGAAATGTCTGGGGACTAGGAAACAATTTATTCCTGGTCAGCCTTAATCTCTTAATGGGTATTTGGAAGAGATTCTTGCTGCGTGGAAGGGGAAAGCATGAGGAACTCAGCCTGGACTCCTGGTAAATGTTTTCTTATTGTGCTTTTCTCTAGCAATTAATGTTTCACACCAGGGTGTTAAGGTGAAAGAAAATCTGTTCAAAAATGAAAATGGGAAAATTTCTCACCAGATCCTTTATAGGAAGGTTTTATCTCTTTCCTTTTCTTACTTCTCCCTTCCATATTTTTTATGCACACATACATACACATGCAAACACACACATATGTATGTATGTGTGTATACATGTGTGTGTACATATACACACATATTTATGGCATGCTGGGAATTGAAACAAGGTGTACATGCTCCATCACTGAGCTACACCCTCAACCCCAATATATTTCTGGTTGGCTTAGAACTTGTGCTGCTAATATTCTGTATGACAGATTCTCAGCTTGGAACCAAAGCAAAGGTTTCACAGATTCCAGGTAAAAGAAATTGCTATGATCCCTTGGCAATTTTTGGCAATGGAAAGGGTAGTGGTGTTCTCCTGGCTCAGTTACCATTCACTGCGTGATCCTGAACAAGCAGTCTAACCTCTCTGATCCATAGGCAACCTCTTTGCTCATCTGCGAAAGGAAGAGTGAATCCCAACCTTTTCATTTTTCAGAAACTTTTTTATTTAGACCAACATTTCCAATAGAAATATAATATGGCCCATATAATGTAATTCAAAATGTTTTAGTTTCCTCGGTAAAAAAAAAAAAAGAAGAGGTAAAAAGAAACATTTGACGGTACTTTGAATAAAATATTTTATTTAACCCAATATATGGAAAATATTGTCATTCAAACCTGTGATCAATAATAAATTATCAATGAGACAGTCACATTTCTTCCATCCTAAGTTTCTGAATTTTGGTGGTCAGTTTATACTTGCAACATAGCTCAGTAAGGATCAGCCACATTTTAAGTGCTCAACAGCCACATGTGGCCAATGGCAACTGACAATGTAGCTACACATATTTTGTTTCTGAAATATTTTGCTTACTCAAGAGTAGTAACTGGGAAAAACTGATTTATTTTCACATTTGTAACTCTAGGCAAATGCAGAGAAACCTCATGCTTCCATAGTTAACCTTACAATGTTGTTCCCAAATATGGCATTACCATGGGACATTTGGAATACTAAAATTTTGCCTCACAGATCCACCTTCATTGTTCTTTCAGGCTTAAGGAGCCTGGGGGATATAACTGAACTAGATAATTCCTTGTGGTCTCTTTCAGCCCTACCATGTAGTCATTTCAGTGCCTAATCACTGGCAAGGATACCAATTATGCAAACACCTAAGAGAGGTTTGAAATAAACAGGGAGCGGGTCATCTGCCCAGGGACTGTACTGGAGGGCATGAGCCACTGCCTTCCAAGGTCCTCCTTCTCCTGACAGCCCTCATTAACCCTGAATGCTAAAAAAAAAAAGAAGAAGAAGAAGAAGAAAACAGGCACAGATGAATCCCTGAGTCCCTGTGTGTCCCTGGCTGCTATGAAAAGGGCTCTTCTCATTTACAACTTAATTCAACACATTTGAAACAAACATCAAGTCTCTTCTACAGAACTGCTGTTCTCAGAAGGTATGCCATTTGTGCATTTGAAAAGACCAGAAATCCTACTTAACCCACCATGAGGCTGTGAGGACTAAATCTACAAATTCCTTGCTTTTTATTTCGTAATGATGTTAATCACACGTACAATTTTCAATTATTTCAAACTTACCAGAAGTTCTGACTTAGAAGTTTACATATGTCTTTAATTAGGCAAAAGTGGGAAAACAAATGAAGTTGTATTTATTATGGATTTTGTGGTAGACAAAAATATTGCAAAACATGAGATTAATATGGACTTTGTGGTAGAGCAAATATTGCAAAACATGAGATCCAGGCATGAAAAATACAATAAAAATACAATAAAAATGGAGTTTGGGAATGAAATGACCAGAAATGGTGGCAGTAGGCTATACCCATAAATGAAGGGACAGTCAATGATGGCTAACACATAAGGTCTGGAATAATCCCAACAGTGTTAAAAATTCAGGCATATGTTAAAAAACTAGAACTCTAACCCATCCTCAAAGCCTCCATATTCTACTTCTGAGCCCTCCTTCCCTCCCAAGGATACATGGTCACTTTTTGTAGCCAATGGCTAAATTATGCAATGAAGCCTGCTAAAACAAGTGCCAAAATTAGATGCCAAGCACATACGGCATGCTATTGGCAGCATCATTCATCTGGTTCTCAAGTTCCCAGCGAGCTCCAATGTCCAGAGTTACTCAAGAGTTTAAGCTGAAGGATTGTGAAGAGCGTGAGCAACGTGACTAAAAAAAGACGCAAAGACTGACGCAAACCAAATGCAAGGCTGCTCAAAACACCAGGAGCCAGGAAATCAGCTCCATGGCTTAGTGACACACTTCTACTCTCCACAGAAGATACATGAAGCTCGATGTATTGAATCTTTCCAAAAAGAGACATATGGTAAAGAAAAAATAACACTAGCATTGCCGTTATTCTTACTGACTACAATGGTGGAGGTGGTATTGGTGATAATGGAGATGGAAGAGCTTTACTCAGTAATTGATCCAAAGAATATTCACTGAGTACCTGCTCAGTGTAGGCCTTATTCTGGGCATCTGGGGTACAGCAATATAGAAACACAGGAAAACCCCTGTTCTTATGGAGTGGACATTCTCAGCAGGAAGACAAAATTTAAACAAGTAAAATACATACTATGTCAAATGGTGGTGTTATGGAGGAAAAATATGTTATGGAAAGGGCATGCTAGTGATGAGGTGAGGGTTGCTGTGAAGGCCTCACATGAAGGGAGTCAGCCATGTGGACCAGGAGAGAACTATCCCAGACAGATAGATGGCAAGTGCAAAGGTCCTGGGGTAGAAGCATGATAGGCAAGGACCCTGCATGGTCCAATCTAGCATCATTCTTATCAGACTTAATGTTAACAGGCTGCCAATAGGCTTTTCTGCTTCCACAAACATCCCCCTTTTTACCCTCCTTCCTATTCTCTACATAGCAGCTATAATGGTCCTTTAAAAAGCAAAATCAGGCCATGTCAATTCTCTGCTTAAAATGCTCATTGATGAATTAAAAGTCAAAGTCTTTATGATGGCCTATTGGGTCCTTCCAAATCCTCCTGCCTCCACTGCTTCCAAACTCAACTCTTCTTACCTGTCAATCACTTCAGATGCTCTCACTTCCTCCCTGGTTTGTTTATATATATATATAAATTGTAGGTGAATACAGTACCTTTATTTTACTTTTGTGTGGTGCTGAGGATCGATCCCAGGGCCTCACGCATGCTAGGCAAGCTTACGACCACTGAGCCACAACCCCAGGGCCCCCTGGTTGTTTTAATATACCTAACATATTTCCTCCTCCTGGTTCTTATTGCGCTCTCTACTTGTAATCTTTTAACCCAGATAGCCACATTGCTTACTCCTTGCTTCTCTGTTTTGTGAACTGCTGTATCTCAGTGGTATAGAGCACACCTGGTGTGTTACAGCACAGAGATAACTTGTACCTTCTCACTTGGAGGCAAGGCTGGGCAATGCCTCTCTGATTCAACCATCTCCTTCATTGCTGCCTCCTCCATCTTTTGGTTTCTGGGAGTAGGAGGCAATGAAGTAAGTGGGAATTCCATAAATTATTCAGGTTGCCCTCGTGCAAACAATGATCTTATGTCACAGGCGCCTTTCCTCTAGTTTCAGTGGAGTAAATGTCCATCCTGCTATTGAAAGCTAAATAATACCTCCATTCTTATTTTGCCTCTTGTTTTCCCCCCACTTCTGCAAGGACCCCATTTCCCATAAACCATCCCCATTCCTCCTATGTTTTCAACTCTCAACTCTTACCAGCAATTCTGGATGGTAAAATATCTTCCATTAAACAAAAATCCAATCAAACAGAAACCTCCCTTCACCGCAGTGGCCCGCTGGCTCCTACCTTATCTCTCAATTGATCCACAGTCAAGGGTCAACTGCAGTCACTTTCCTTCATATTTCCCACTCACAGAAATCAGCTCTCCACCTGCCTCTGCCCGCTGCAGACGTTGTTGCTGCCTGGGCCACTTATGAATTTCCTTCTTGTCAAAACCAAAGACATTTTGGTCCTCATTATACCTGAATGCTCTGCGGCACTGGGTAGGGCAGGCTGGCGTTTTCCCTCCCGAAATTCTCCTTCCTTGGTCTCTCCAGGATTCCCACCCATGTTGCCACTCCAGGCTTTTCGGGTTCATCCTGCCACCCTGGGTACTAGGTGCTCAGAGTTATTCCACTTCCCACCCCTCCCTCCTCATCTGATCACTAAGCCTGCCCATTCCATCTCCTTAACATCACTTGAACACCCCCCTCTTGCTCTGCCCCTACTGCATGGCCTCAGTTTGCCTTTGAATTTTTTTTTTTTCTCCCCTGGATCATTGCAACAGCCTTTCACTCTGCCTATCCTCTGTGTTGCCACCTATGAAAGGTTTCTAAACACAAGCTGATCAGTTCTCTCCCCTATTTAAATTCCCCCTGCAATATTCAGGGGAAAATCTAAACTCCTCAGCATGGAATACCGTAGGCCCTTCAAACACCAGCTTCCACCTGCCTCCTCCTTCAGTTAGTCAACAGATTTAAAGTTGTTGCTTCTGATGTTTTTCTTATGCATGGAGATCCTTTTGCTTCATTTCTTGCATCCACATACCTGACGTTAGCTTACACATCATTTAAAATGCAGACAAACTGAGGCAGCATATTGTTTGGATATTATGGTTGTCAATTTCCTTTTGAGAATTAATAAAACAATCTAGAGAGGCAGCACATAACCAAGAAAAGCTGTCCCACTTTGAACTTCTCATTATTACTATTGTTGTTGTTTAGATGTAGATTTACACAAAAAACTTGATTTTATTTATTTATCTTATGTGGTGCTAAGGATCGAACCCAGGGCCTCACATGTACTAGGCAAGTGCTCTACCACTGAGCTACAACCCCAGCCCTCTTTGAACCTCAAGTTAAACAGTGCACATCTACATACTGGATTGATTCCAAGCATTTCCCAGTGATCCCAAATCCCTCTCTTTCCATTACATTTCCACTGGACCCTGAATATTCCTCAGAGTCCATTTTAAAGAGGAAAAAAATGTAAAAACTGTTTATCACAAGTGTCCAATGGGAGAAAACACAAATACACATATGCTGTCATGAGTAAAAGAACAAAACACAACCCCTCTCCTCCTCGTAGATTACTAGATGTTTAAGCCAACTTGCTGAGTTAAAATCCCTGCTTAGATAAAACTAAAATTCCTTATTTCCTTTTGAAGGCACTAAGAGTAGATGAATGGATTAGCCATCTGTTTACTACCACCGACCCAAGAAGACTCTTGCATAAAAGCCTAACTACAAGGTTTTAGGTTCACTGTGAGAAGATTAGAAAACCAAGAGGGTGCTTGATACAGATTTCCAGGAGAGCCAAACAGCACACCTTTACCTCAGCAAATGATCTGACAGCTTATCTTGGCATTTTCTTACGGAAAGAACCATTGTGTGTATTTACAAAAATGATAATGTGTCATTTATAGCATTATATAAGGTATGTGGCATACAAACAGATTTATATGTCACAAAACATTCTGAAACTACAACATACTTGTAAATGAAGAAGATTGGCCTGTGCCTACCTGGAAGGCAGACTGCACTGGTGGTGTGTCACAGGGCTCCCTCACAGATTCTGTCCCATTTGATCCTTTCCCTTCCAGATAATTAACATAAAGACATAAAAAGGAATACTCATCTAGTCTGCATGACATGATGTAAGTGATAAGAAATTATGGAAACGGATGATAGCCGTAAGTCAGAATTTCCTTAGTCACTTTAAGTGAAATTTAACAGGGTTAAATGTAAAGGCATGTATTTAAACTAAGGTGGTGGGGCAAGAGACCTGAGAGAGAATAAGGAAGAAAAACTCTGATTTTGGCTATAACCCAAGCAGAAATGATCAATATGAGTATGTCACAGATACTAAAATGATAACATAACCTGTTGCATAAATAACCTGTTAAAAAAAAGACCAGGCTCATCTTTTACTTGAAGTAGGGCTTTGCCATTTTTTCATGATGTAGGCAAACTTACTATCATGCTAACAGAATTTGTCAATATTTATTCATACCCCATAAGAAAAAAAATACTGATAAAGAAAGTAACAGTCCCAATTTGGGTAAATGGCAAAACAAAAACACCCATATCTGAGCCCAAGTTTCTGTCTCTTGAATTAATGTCGAAAGGGCATGTCTTATTTGGTTCTACATGGCAAAACCAGAGCCAAAGAGCAAAGTGACATTAAGGTGAATTTCAGCCCAATTTAAGAAAAGCCTTCTCACATCCAGCACCATCCAAGAATGGGTGGTGTAGTGATGTACTCCTTGCTGAACATTTTAGAGGCTGGACATCCTGCTGTATGTGGGATGCCTCAGAGATCTCCATGATTTGGGTGACAAGCTAAAATATATCATCTCTGAGGTCCTTTGCAACTCTTAGACTAAATGATATTATCAGAAATTATTAAAAGCAATTTTTAAAAATCTTTTAAAATTTGGAAATAAATACTTCCAAAGGTTGGACACTAACATGCTAAAAAAAAACCAGGCTCATCTTTTACTTGAAGTAGGGCTTTGCATTTTTTCATGATGTAGGCAAGCTTACTATCATGCTAACAGAATTTGGAAACAAAATCTCATTGGGATTTGCATAATTTTCTAACACCCTTACATGTAATTGAAAGCAGAGAGAGAGAGACAATAACCCATTTGCCTTCAGCATGCTGACTATGGGGAATGCAAATGTGGAACTACTTAAGTCAGCCATGGGACATAGGAACAGGAGAAACACTGCTACACAATACTTACCATCCTATCCTAGGTGTCTACATGTTTGTCTGCTCAGATCCACACACCTCTTTTGTTTAGGGGAATCCCAAGATGGGCAGATCTTTCCAGTTCCCAGGAACATCACCTAGACTCTAGCCACTCAGGTACACCTGCCCCAGGCTGTGCATCTGAAGGGTTGCCACTCCCCAGGGACAGTGAGGTATCATTCATAGCCTGGCACCAGCCTCATGGATTCATGTGCTCATGGCAGTCATGCCATGGTGGCATCCTAATAAGACTGTTCCTGTGCCACTGTCCTGAGGCAGTTCTTGGCTGCTAAACCTCCCTTCCCTGGTTTCTGCTACTTTTTTTTTTTTTTCTAAAGTGGAGCCAAATAACTACCTAACATATTTCCAATAAAAGCTTTTAATTGGTAATGTTGTTCATAGTTTTTTGTTATTGCTATTTGCAATTAAAAATGGATATGCTTCTAAAAGTATCATATTCCAGAGTGAGTTTATGTGAATATTTGATCTTGTCCCAATACAGCAAAAAAGAATACTGGCTACTGAACCTAAAAATGTACTCTAATATAAACCCAAGATGTTTGTTCTCCTAAAAAGTTGGCATCCTGTGGAGGCAGAATAATCTCAATTTTTTAAAAAATCAGCTACATCTATTAAACCGAGGAAATGACAATTTTACTTCCATGAATCCATTTTGTGATAAAATATAACTTCGAGACTGGTTCATTCATTCAGCACATGTTTATTAGAAACCTTTTCTATGTTGGGAAGAGAAAAACATAAATTATTCCTAATTAATCCTGTATTTACTTATATATGAATGTATGTATGAATGCATGTATATATGTATTTATTGCTGTGCTAGGGATCAAACCCAGGGCCTCATAAAGGCCAGGCAAGGGCTCTACCACTGAGCTAAAAGGATTCCAAAGTTCAATTCTTTTGATATTTTTGCATCTGTGTAAAAGCAGAGATGACTAAAGGTAGAACATTTTGTTAATGGTACAGATAGAAAAAAAAGTCATGTGATTTATTTCAATTGCATAAAACTTTATTTCTTATAGACTTCAGCCCCTCAATTATACAGTGCACTATGTGAATGTAAAAGGGGATAATTGGTCACTTCTCAGCAATGCTCTTTACCTTCTATACATCTGCAAAGGAGGATTCTCACAATGCATTGAACTGCCACAGTGGGAACCATCTATAACAACCAATCAATTTTTGAATAAAAACTTGACTCTCTGGAAAACCTAAGAAATGAATCATTCTAGAGATCCACATTTGCCAGGGTATCATACTAAGTAGCAAAGGTTATTTGATTATTTTAATGACTTAAGTGGGGGATGGATTTTTTTCTACATTGTCTTATGTATTTTCCTTCTGGCAGAAAAGAAAAAAGTAGCAGGCAGGCAAATGGCTGCATCACCTGAACAATGTCATTTCAGTCCTAGAAATGTTTCTGTCCTGATTCCCTAGGTAGAAAAGTAAGTGGGCCTTAGTGTAGAAGCTGTTTTTAGCATCTGACTTCTTTTTTGAGCAATGCCTTCCTTTCTTGATATGAATGATTACCAAGTCTAGCTTCTGACTACAGTTCCAGATCAGACATCAGTACATCACATGAAAAGTCAAAGGAATTTCCAGCTTTTAAGCTAAGAACTTAAAGTTCCGTAGTGAGTTCTGGGGAAGGGGTAATGTGCTTGCTTTCTGCCAAATATATTTGCAGCAGTGATCCTCTAAGAGCCATAAAAAGCACAAGCTGTAAAATGGCCAATCATTTCTAAATGATGAAGGCTGAGTTTTAAAGGAGGTCTTATTTAGGAAAGCATGCACAGATATATGCAGAGATACACCGTGCATACACAAGAGGCAAGTCAGTAAGTCCAATTGTCGTGTTTGGTTAAAGCCCAAATCTATGACAAGGTAAAGCAAAGAATCCAGACATAAGAAGACAAAAGCCACACTATCATCATTGTGCCATGTAAATCTGGTTTTGGTTATTTAGAGGACAAAATAACCACAGCCCAAGTCTGACAGTTTGACAATGTTATGAAGCTACAATAAGGGGACAGCCCAAGGGCTGTCTGGATGGAACAATCAGTTGTGTAAAAGAAAGATGTATCTGATCCTCTCAGGTCTTTTATCCTGAAATCACTCACATGGAAGGCTCCAACCATAAAGAAAGAACTTGGCTTTTATACCATGCAATACAAACCCAGTGTACACAACTGGGGTAGTTTAAAGTTGTTTCAAAGAAGAGTGATTTTTTTTTAGAAAGGGAAAATGAGAGCTCTCTGGTTCAACAGGGGAATCATCTTTCTCTTCTTCCACTAAGGCATCAAATAGTTCCAGGCAGAGCTCAGAATGATCTGCCCTTGACAAGGCGAAGGCAGTGGGATGAACACACAGGTTTTCATGCAGTGCCTTAGACTGGTTCTGGTTCAATTCAGCACACACATGCCAAGCATCCAGCACCACGCTGGGCCTAGGAATCTAAGATGGTTAAGATACACCACTGCCTTCCAGGAACTCAGGATGAGTGCTAACCAGGCCTCATTTTCTGGGGGAAAAAAGCTTCTTCAGGGGAAAGTGCTGCAGAAGTGACTCACAACAGACAGGGCTGCACTAAGCACAGGTGTAAGCCAGGCCTGGCTGTGGGATGTGTGTTAGGTTGCCCAGGATGACAGCACCATTCTCAGGTTCCTCTGTGCACCAGGCACCATACTAGGCACTTCCTGAACAGGAACTCACACAGCGATAAATCTAAGTGCGAGGTGCTGAATACAGAAAAGACTACCACTTCTCAGGCCCCCATGGACAAAATAATCCTGGGATACCACTCAAAATAACATGGAAAAGAAAGAGGAAAAACATTCTACTTGCAATCCTTTTGCCTAGAGACACCTGCAGTTAACTATTTTCCTGCATTTTCTTTTCATTTCTTTTTAAGTATAAGAAAAAAACAGATTATTCTGAGGAAGAGACATTTGTATCCTGCCTTTTCAATTATATTACATGGGCATTTCAAAACCATGATTTTTATTTAGTGCATAATATTCCAGCTAATGACCTATCCTTATTTGTTTAATCCATGTGGTAGCCCCTGCCATGCTGCACACCCATATACAGGAACGTTTATCAGCATCTGAGATTGCTTCCTAGTGATGGATTATTAGAAAAGGAATTAGTCAGTGAACAAAACTGTTCTAAGGTTCTTTAATTGTGTTGTCATAGTGCTTCCATAACGTAATACTCATTGGAGTGTATTTTTGTGATCAGGTCACTCGAGTTTCCTCATCTCACCTCCATATGCATGCCTGTGGTGTCAATTAGCACAAATTCATAAGCCCATCTTCCTACGGATCCAACTGCATTGAGAATTAACATTTTTTATCCATCAGTTCAAAAAACAAAAATTAGCATTTTATTATTCTAATCATTTGCATTTTTGGTGTTCACTGATATTTATTCTTTGGTGAGTTATTTAAATTTAATACTCAATCTAAACTAGAAACCAGGTCCCCATATTGAGATATTTTTAATGCTGCTATGATGGTAGGGCTTTGTCCTGACATGCTTATTACCACCTCACTGGCAACTCATTTTAATACAAGAAATCAATTTCCATCGCTTAATAACCTCCCTAGGCTTGGTCCTAAGCTCCTTCTTCCACTTGACTATAAGCTGCCAGGCTGAGCCTTGGAAATACATTCACAGTGACTTGGTCTGCAAATTCAGTACTGTTAATCATCCTTTCAACATCACCAGCAAGCGTAATTGGCAGACCTGGTGCCTGGCACTGCCACAGATCTGGCCAAAAGTAGATTAAACAAGTCTCTAGAACTTTGGAATGTTAGTGGAAGTCAGATAATGGTAGCCTGGACAGACCTAAAGAACTACATAAAACAAAAACAGATCAGTACAATGAAGCAATCAATAACATATCGACGTGTACATAACAACAAGAACATAATGCTCAGTGCAGGGAACCCGTGCTGCCTTGGATGCAATGCTTGCATACTTTATCTGGTTCCCCTGGCCCTTCAGCAGCTCACATAGCAGAAATGTTTATCACAAAGATGGATTCAATGTGGGGAGTGGCCCAAGCAAAGAAAGACTCATAACTAGGGCAGTGATGGGTTCCCTGTACCCATATGGCAGGGTGGGTAAAGTCTCCTTGTAGATCGAAAATTCCACAAATTGATGAAGAAGAATGTCTGTTCTTGTTCATTATGTATCCCAGTTCTACCTTCTGCTCAGTAGGTGCTCAATTAATATTTGCTGAAGAAATGAACATAAATGTACCTAAAGACAATGTCATGAATATTTAATCCAGTCTGCATCTCTTTAACAGTAAACCCCAGCACTCAGTCTGCCACAGAATAAGTTTAAGTGCTTGTTCTGAATGTCTTTTTTATTCTATAGCAGATTTCCCAGGATCAGAATCGTGTGAAGGAGGCTACTGTATTGCATGGGTCCTGTTGCCACCATCCAGGTGCCTTCCTTAGTCACAGTCTTGAGAACATCGTCTTCACTATTCCATATCCCAACATTTTCTTTACTCCCAATCATTAACAGCAAAATTCTCAAACCATAGTTTGACAACAGAAAATTGTACAAACTGGTCTATGGGGCAAGACTATCCATAGGCAAAGAATTACAGACACAGCACCAAAGGTTGGCATCTAGTCATACTCAAATCCCAAGAAATACTCAACTTGGAACCCAGAAGGAAAAACATCTGATTCTGTCTTCCTACCGAACTATGGCCATGATCCTCTATTGCAAAATCAGAATTCCTGGGGGTGGTCTAAACAGCACCCTCCCTCCTTAAGAGACCAGTTAATAATTTACTAGTTGCTCATTTCCCCCAAGTTCCTTCAAGGGGCAGGGAGGTAGTTATGCTATGCTTCTCATGCCATAAGTCCGGCACCCCTTGGTGAATTTTTGCATGGGTTTTTATTTTTAGAATGCAGTTACTGGATTGATTCCAGGACCTATATGAATATCAAGATTCAAGGATGCTCAAGTCCCTTATATAAAAAGACACACAGTATTTGCCTATAACCAATACACATACTCCCATATACTTTAAACCATCGTTAGATTACTATACTACTGAAAACAACGTAAATGCCATGTAAATAGTGCTTATGGTATATTATTTAAGGAACAATGACAAGAAAGTGTGTACATGTTCAATACAGATGCAATTCTTTGGCAATTATTTCTTATCCACCATTAGTTTGTTAGTTGAATCCATGAATGTAGAGCTCATAGATACAGAAGACTCACTGTATTTCACCAAATTAATTACGCTAGAAAAAGGTAATGACTGGAAAGCAGTATGGAGATTCCTCAGAAAACTTGGAATGGACTCAACATTTGACCCAGCTATCCACTCCTCTGTATATACCCAAAAGCCTTAAAATCAGCATACTACAGTAAAGCAGCCACATGAACGTTTACAGCTGCTCAATTCACAATAGCTAGATTGTGGAACCTAGATGCCCTTCAATTGATGAATGGATAAAGAAACTGTGGTATATGCACACAATGGAATATTACTCAGCCATAAAGAAGAATAAAATTATGGCATTTGCTGGTAAAAGGATGGAGTTGGAGAATATCATGCTAAGTTAAATAAGCCAAGCCCAAAAAACGAAAGGCTGAATGTTTTCTCTGATAAGTGGATAATGAGGAACTTTGGATTGTGTAGATGGAAACGGGGCGGGAGGGAGTGGGAGAAGGAAAGATAGTGGACTGAGACAGACATTATTACCCTATGTACATGTATGATTACACAAATGGTGTGAACCTACATTGTGTACAACCATAGAAATAAAAAGTTGTACCCCATTGTGTACAATGAATCAAAATGCAGTCTGTAAAAATAAAATAAATTTAAAAAACATCAGAGAGCAATCCCTTATCTAATGAACACCAAAAAGAAAAAAGAATAAGGTAGTCAGTTAAAATGGGTACTATATTTCAGACAGATAATAAGTTTGTATGCTTTTGAGAGTTAAATGAAAATTTGAACACCATTTATTTACATTTCTTTTGGAGGAAAAAAAAGTTTCTCTGGGTGCCAACAAGGTTTTGGACTATACACTGTAAGATGCATGTCATCCTGTCATTCATATTCCAGCAGGACTTAGGACAAACAGGTGTGCTGGTCCCTTTAACCAATGACATAAACGCAGGGAGTCCGCAGTCTCCTTGCCCAAACTCACCCTTTGACTTCCTGAAGTTCCTCTGTCTGCACCAGCCTGCAGTACTCCACCAGTGACCTCTTTGTGGTGGTTAACACACAGGTTTTCTATGTAGTCCTTGAGGCAGTGGAGGCATTGTCAGGCCAAGGTGAAAGCCAGGTAATTTGCTGCCCAGGAAGGACATCTCTCAGCCCTAGAACTGCAACTGTGCACAACCCTCCCAAGTCACCCTCCTTTTTCATTTAACTCTCCTTCTTTCATTAAAAGCAGCAAAAAAAAAAAAAAAAAAAAAAAAAAAAACAACCAACCAACCAACCAACTACTCTCCTTTTCTTCCCTTTCCTGAGATTAGCCAACTTCCTCTTCTGGGGCCTGGCAGTTGGGTCCTGCTCCCAAAGGTCTTTCCCCTTGGGCGTCTGGCATCCAGGAACCCCCCTCAACTGTGTGATGGCAACAGTCAGGACTGTCCTCTTCACACCATCTTACTTTGCTGTGGTAGTGTCTCAGGGATGAAGGACAGATGCCAGCACAGAAGTGGTGCGGTTGCGTTTCCCCAACTCTCAGGGACAATGCACTGTGCTTCCCTGCCTCCCATGAGAACCCTTGGTTTCCCATGAGAACCCTGCTTATTTCCAAAAGCTCTTCCAGTCAGAGCCTAAAAAAAGTGCTTGGAAGACCAGCTTAGCAGGACCAAGCTATGGATGAAGTTTCCTCTCAAAGGGCTTACCATTCTCAATACTCTCTTCTTACTGCAGAATATTCCACTTGAACTAGCAGATAACAATAAACCACTGCATTTCAACTAGACAATCTAATGCTCTAGATCTGGAATTGCACAATAAGGAAACTAAACTCTAAAATTCTACCTTTCCATCATGTTAGTTCTGAGTTTAAGAACTTTCCTATTTTCAACTCAAATCTTAGTTACAGTTGAGACATGGAAAGATGTTTAATTAAAAAAATGTAATTCAAAGAATGTATATACACACAGACACATATATATATACATATATATTATATATATATATCTTTTCTGTGCATGTGTATACGTACATATAAGATATATAATATATATCTTTTGGATATTGCTGAATTAAACCAAAAATTTTTTATGCCAACAAAGTAAACTACACAAAGATGTGATAAGAGAAATAAAAGAGACAAGATTTTCCATACTTAAATCCTGAACTTGGACCTCCCCTGAGACCAGTCTTAGAAGCAGTGTTATGACGTGGGCAGTCTAAACATCTTCCAAGGCCAGGTGTGATGGCATATGCCTGTAATCCCAGTGACTCACGAGGCTGAAACAGGAGAATCATAAGTTTGAGGCCAGTCTCAGCAACTTAGCAAGACCCTGTCTCAAAAAAAAAAAAAAAAAAGAAGGGCTGGGGATGTGCCCCTGCGTTCAATTCCCAGTACTAAGGGAGGGGGGGGGGAATCATCCAACATGATTCTAAAATAAAACATTTAGACTTTTGTTGGTTAAAGACAGATCACAGGGAACCACAAGAGAAGCTTAAGGGGAACACTACCCTTCTTAGTTGTTTTTGAAATCATTCAAAGAGTAGTGGAAAAATGCTCTGACTTGGTGGTAAGAAGAAGTATCTAGGTTCTTTTCATCAAAACTAAGTTCATAGCTGCCTTTTATAAGAAATATGCAATTAGTAACTTCCTTGATTCATTGTGGTTTCGATTCCCCCATCCCCTTAGGATTAAACTCCTCACAAAACAATTTTTTTCATTAGGGAAAAAAATTGATCCCTTTAAATGTACATAATCGAAACTATCACCCAATCAAAGAACCTTACTTCTGAGTATAACCAAACACAGCCACCAGCACAGACCTGACCACTGAAAGCCACCTTCACTACTCTGACACCTTTGATTGCTGAGTCATAAGATTTCTCAGGGAAGAGGTATACGAAATTACCAAATTACATAATTGTTCTTCTGAATTAACAAATGTTCTTTCGTGGTTTAAGATAAACTAGTATTTGCTGATTCTTCCTACAAATTAATAACCTTTTGTGACCAAGGCTCAAAAAATTAACCCTTCTGTTGTCTGTCCAGTCTTCTACTTCTCAGGTGTTTAAAAGTGTTCTTGCACATGATCATCATCATACTTTTGACAGTGGAGGGGAAGGCACTCTGTTTTATATTTACCCAGCCACCCTTTTCACCAATGATGCAGCACACTAAGGGCTTTTAATAAAACTGAATGATTGCAGAACTGGCAGAATTTGAGACTTTAAGGACCTGGGAATTAACTTCCTCCCATCACAGGGAGAGAGCTGGGTCTGGAGGCTGGGTTTCCTGGCTCCAAGTTACGTTTTCATTCCACTGCAACAAAATTCTTTCATACGTAAGGCTATTTAAACCTTGTATGAGAAGAGCTACAATCTGAAGGAACACTGTGCAGTCTCTGAAGAATTTTGGTTTACTCCAAAGGATGTGAGAGGTTAAAATGAACATATTCTTGGTTATATGAAATGAAACTTCATGGCCAGAACTGTACAAGGAAGGGAAGCGTGCATCCACATTTCTTGATTTCTTTTCTCTTTGCTGTGAGAATCCTCTTTCTCATGGGAACCTAAAGCTCTGAGAGTGGATCTGTCACTGGCGCCATGTTGATCTGTTACCATGGAGATCATTCTGGTAACACAAACCTGCCACCAGTCCAGACATACAAGTATCTCATTCTGACTCCCAGAAGGATTTCCCTACCCCTACTCCCACCAGTTTAAAGTTCATCTCTGCTGGGATTTTGCTCTGAAGTGTTTAGAGTTTGACTTTTAAATGTCGTTAAAAGTATGTCTACCCAGAGACAAAGAGGAAGGTACTAAAAAGGTGTCTCAAGATGTTAAAGCAATAAAGTTCACATATAGCAACTGCTCCCTAGGTTCGAATTATGGACTCAGTTATTACATTACTTGACAAAATCAAAACAAAAGAGGGAGGTAAAATGTGGGGTAGGGGCACCTGGAAGAACTGCCCACCCCTTATTAATTATCTACAATGCACTGTTTACACACTCTCTAGCTCATTACTGTGATCTGAGAAATGATAAAGCATTACTTGGCATTAACCCTTAAAAAATGCCACTACTTTTTCAGAAACAAGTTCCTATATGTGGCGGGTTGATGCAATGCTGTCATAATCAGTATCTAAAGGAAGAGACAAATAGACATGATGTTGGTTAAATGGCAAAGCATGTCAGAATCACTCTGGGTCTTATACAAGCTCATGGTCTCATCTAGGAGGGCAAAGCATAGGTACTACTTGTTCTTTATTTGCAGAAGTCAAAAAGGCTTTCTTTCTCAAGCTTTAAAACAGACTATACTTGTGCATGGGACCTTGATATTTTTCTAGAACAAGGTCTGCTATAATTTCCTCTGAAGCTTGAGGTTACAGAGCAGAGAAAGGAGGGAGGGTTATGGTCTGACAAAATAAGTCTATCACCAAGTAGATGGTGGCCAGATAGGATCCTCTCTACTGGGCATTCCAGAAGCCATGGAAGGAAGGTTGGCAACCTTGGAGTTGTGTTCAGAACCCCCAGACTTCAGAACAGGTCTGTACCACCTAGAGACATAATATTCTCTGATTTTCTTTAAGGCAGGTGCTGGCAATTCTAGCATCTAATAGGTAGGAGGTGAATGAAGATAGCAAAACTTCCTGACTCCAAATTCCCAGCATGAAACCCAGGCCACTGCCTCAATCTCTGGGCCACCTGGGGGTGTTGATGGTGTGGGAAACTCGTAGGCACATGCGAAGACACTGTCAATTCCCAGTATCCAAGGTCTGGTGGTCTACATGGAGAGCTTGAGGCCCGAGGTCGAGGTGGGGTGCCCCCTGCCCCCCCCTTGCTTTGCACCTGCATTCTGCTGCTCACCAGCACCTATGTCTAAAGAGCAGAGATGGGGAAAGGGGTATAAGTTAGACTTACTTATTGGGAACTTTCGTTCACTCTTTTTTAATTAAAAGGAAAGGATACTGACTTCCATCCACCTGTCATGTCACCCTGCTCCCTTTAACACCTCTCCAGCTTGTGTACCTACAGATACCAGAATCCTCTCCTAACATCTTCTCCATTATAAAGCTGCCTGAGAGCACCCAAGGAATCACAGGATTAGGATCCAGAAGAAGGCATACAAGTTCTTAAGACAAGTCTTATTCCAAACCATCCACCACTTTCCCACTTCTTACCTCCAAACAAAATAAATACCAACCCCCCATCACTTCCTCACCAGAGGAGCAAAGGTGCATATTAAAGTGTACATTTGGTCGCAGCATTTCAATAGTACTTGCTTTTACCCATATTAAGCCAAACGGGCTATACAGAGAAGTGAGGGCAAGGAATTTTTTATATAAGACTCCACTGGCTGCTAAAGACCAATGAAAGATTAAAGCAAGAGATTAAATTTCTCTACAGGAGAAATGACACCATTTCTCCCCTTACTATGAACTCCGAATGACACCTACATAGTGTTTTGCTACACATGCCGAAGAATAACTTAGTACTGTGAATCTTTTTATAATTAGGTGCCATCAAAATTATATTTTTTTCTCAGATTTTTCTCCTGGATGTCATCTGTATTCTAAATATAGTGAATTGAAAAATATTTTGGTCTTGATTGAAAAACAGTTTTGAAAGTCTGTATTCTTTGGGGAAGAAGAATAGGATTAATAGTGGGAATGAGGAAAAAAATAATTCTGGAGCTATAATGCTATTGTCAAATAAGTGAAAAACAATAAAACTTTAGACATACACTAACATACCACTAAAAACTTATTTGTACAGAGGAAAGCAAATAAGTTCAAACAAAGAATCAAGAACATTTTTCTCTGGAGTTAACAATATGGGCTTGTTGAGTTTTACATATTTGCTTCTTATAATTACCATTCTACTGGGCATAGGGTGTGCTCAATAGATACTGGTTTCGATGAAGGGTTATCCAGGTTTTTGCTTCCTTAGACTGGGTTCCTACATTGCTATTCTTTGTATTCCTAACACTGATCATAGTGTTTCTTCAGTCAATCCCTGTTGAACAGACTAAGAATTGAATTTTCATTAGAACAAACCCAGGCAGTCACAAACAGTATTTCCAAGGAATTTCGCTAGGGAAAGGATGAGATCAGGTGCTAGCCACTTCCCTTATCTATCTGGAATGTGGTCACGAGATTTTATCCTAATATGCAAGGTGTGGCCAGAGCTGATCTCCCAGGTCACTCTGGTCCCAGGATGACCCAGAACAGATTCTCTTTCAGAGGTGAGGGGTGGGGTAATGTTTGCTCAGTTTACCACCCAGGTATACTCTTTCCTACAAGGGAAAGCCAAAGACTTTTCTGCCATTATAAAACTATGGTCCCTATTAGATTAGTTATGTTTCTTTCAGAGTCCTGGTGTGGGCTTAACTTTATGTCTAAATATTGAAGTTCAATTAATAATAGCCGCCAACACAGAAAGGATGCACTGAAGGGATGAAGAATGTAGGCTTCCAAGTACAAAGACGAGGGTTCAAACCCAAGCTCTACCACCAACCAGTTCTGTGGTCTCAGGAAAAGTACTGAACACATTTCAGCTCTCATTTCTGTATCTGTAAAGTGAAGATAGTATCACCTACCTGCCAGACTTGTTGGGAGGCAATTTATTAAAGCACTAGTAACACAAAGTACACACCCAATAAACTGTGACCTTATAGGCAGTACTGAATTTTTCTGGTACCTCCCATTTTTTTTAAATCGAAAGGAATGCAAAGAAGACTGTTTAGAGGCAAAAGTAGCAAGTCCTTTTCTAATATAAACTGAAAATTAGAAGCAGAATGGTGTAGCAGTCCTAAAATTATGCATCAGCACATAATGAAATCAAACTGCTGGCCCAGTCACCAGGACCCTACCCGGGAGGTCTGTTTGAACAAGGCTACCTATAATGGAAAGCCCTAAGGGAATAACCACTATTCCTGAGTGTCCAGGAACAGCTGGAGAAAGCAAACCAAAACCCAAGACAAGTTCTCCAGAGGAAAATGTCATGTTCAACCCATAATCCTGGTTATTTTCATATCACCATTCACTCAGAAACCAACAAAGATAAATTGTTACAGCTGATGTAGCTGACAAGGACGAGTTTTCCTAGTTTACATTAGGGATATTAAAGATGCCTAGCTTTTTGATGAAAGTTTCTTCATCTGATAAGTTGTTACACAGTGCCTACTTCTTTTCTGATCTTTAGAATCAATCTTATAAACAATTATAAAATGTAGGGATAATCTTATAATTGATTATACGATGTTGGCATCAGATAGCATTTACTAAAGTCATAGTTTGATTTCTGCCAGTTTTACATATGAGCACCTGAAGCTCATCATGGTTAAATAATTCACCACAAACAACACAGCTACTGAGTGGCAACCAGGATTGAAGTCTGGCCTCCTGTCTCCAAATCCAAGATTCCTCCTGCTATACTACATGGTCACTCTAAACTTCACAATTTGTTTCTTTTTCCCCACTGAGCCCAGCCACACTGCATACAAAGAAAATTTATATTTGCCAAGTTGATCTATAAATTCTACAATTCTGCTTTCTCAGTCTAATATTATATTTCAATCTCACAAGATTCCAATCAATAGTAGTTTAATAAAAAGTATGAAGGTTTTAGGAGTTTACAAAGTGTCTTTGAAATCACAAACTAAAATGACAATGTGCTATGCCCATTTTGAGATAAGAAAACCAAAGGTAAGAGGTTAGGTGACTTATCAAAGTTACAGTGCTACTGATACATTGCTAGAACTGGCACCTGAATTTAGACATCAAATTATAAAGTCTGTGTCTATTCAATTTTATTGACCTAAGCCTAATTAATAATAAAGTTCTTAAATATTATGAGAAAGAATGATGATAGTGTTCTTTCCATTAAAAAAAGAAAGAAATTTGGTTCATAAGGAATCCTAATGTCAATTAAACAAGCAAACAAACAACAATATGCAGGCTGACTGAACTGTAGAAAATACTGTTTAGGAAAACCTCACCTGCCCAGCACTGAGCCCTATTTCCTTCAACAGAGCAACTTCAGACCCAGCTCTCAAGCAAAGTAACACTTGTATTACTGTCTACAAGATTTCAAAGGCCAGTCCAGGGAAATGGCTACACTTCCTCCACTGCTAAAGACGTGTTCCATCATTGCTTTATGTCAGAGGGGGAAGGAAGGAGTCATTCCTGCGAGACTTGGCAGCACAGGGCTAGACCATAACCCATAGGGCCTCCGTGTAGGTCAGGGATGGGTGAAGCCACAGGACAGGGAGCAGGAAGGGAATGCAGGCCTCCTGGGGCTGCTCCTGAGCGTGGTTAAAGATAGGGACGGTGGCAGCTAATGGCGGGGGAGGGAGGAAGGGAGGATGAAGGAGGCTGTGAAGGAAGGTGTGGGGGACGGATATAATCCAGCATACAGAAACCTGTCAGGATGGGATTTATTTTTGTTCTGTGAGGGAGTATAATAGGGCTTTGCCTGCACTCTCAATAGCTGTTTTGAAGTGAACCCGGCTGGTATGTCTTTAATTTGTCATTTCATTATGAAACTGTTTCCCTTCCAAGAAACCTTCAAGTCAGGAAGCTCTGTCTGCCCACACAGGAAATTCCTTTGCTTCAACTTCCCCAAAAAGGAAATTTCCCTCAGAAGTGAGCCCAGCATATGCCTTTGAGCAGAGCTGTTTCAAGAAACTTTGGCAGCAGAGTCCTGAAAACACCCCGGCTTTCTGCTACTGCCGGGAGGGACAGGAGTGACATGGGGATAAACAGCTGGGCTCTCACCCAGCGGATGGGGACCCCACCAAAACCTGATGCTGGCCTGCCTCTTCCTCCTCCTTCTTCGTTTTCTGGTGCCCTTGCCCTCTCTCACGTCCTGTGAGACACAAAGAGTTTTAACTCATCAAGAAGGAATCAGTACCTGCAGCATTTATGAGAGAGAGGCTCAGCCACACACTCATAGACATAGACACACACACTCACAAGCCTGCACTCCAGTTATCACAGGGCCAGGTCAACAACACAAAGCCCTCACTGGTCGCACACACAAAAATGAGACTTCTGGCAAAAAGACGAAAGTATTTCAAGTAAAGAGAGCACAAGAAAACAAAAGGCAAATTACAGTTCCTCAAGCACATCTATCACCAGAGTGCCTTTATCTGGGGTGGTGGTTTTTTTCCTATACAAATTTTCCCAGTGATGATACTAAGTAAAACGTGGCAGGGATATCTCAGACCACAGCCTTATAGAAATGCTGTGAATGGCTAAGTGGTAAGAGTCCAGAACAGCTGTGCTGAAGTGAATGATAATGTATAGTATTTTATGAAGTTTCTTAGCAAAGAAGCTACCAGATTTGCGTTTAAGTTTTTGATTTTCCATTTCAAACCACTTCATTAAAAAAAAAAAAAAAAAGGTTGTGGAAAGGAAACAACACAGAGACCTAAAGCACAAAAAGGGGATAGTATTGAAGTTCAAATTGTGTATCAAGCAGTGGTCAGACAGAGACACAGAGAGATGAGGGACTAAGGCAGCCCAGTATTTTCACCCTGCAATTAGACTGCACTGGAATGGTAGCATGGTAGCATCTGATCTTATTACACTGCTTATGTGCCAGAGTTCTGGAAGGGATATTATGTACCAGGAAACAGCAATTTAAGGGACTAGCAAGAACCATATAGCTCACAAAAAGTCAAATATATGAACCCTGAGGTTTTAGGTTATAGTAGATGTTTTCTGTGGGGTGGCTTTAAATTTTTTACTTTAGTGAATTACCCTGTTTTTCTAAAATTTATTAAGTTTTAACCACAGTTGGATCTCATGGGGGACCCAACCCTGTTTTTTATGCTCTTAAAGAGCATGGTCTAGGGAATAGGGCTTTGGTTTATATTGGTAGGGAAGGTGGAGAGTGGAAAGAGTCTGATGGACCTGCCTAACCGCCAACCAGCTCTGTGACTTTGGCCAAGTTTCTTCACCTCTTTAAACTTGACTTTTCATCAGTAAAGTGAGGATAATAAAATCTAGTTCAGAGGACTGTCGGGAGGATTAAATAATATAATACATGTGAAAAGTGCCTACCATAAGCACTCAATAAAGAGAAGTTATTACTCCACATGGAAAGCTATGAAGGCTCATTCCCCCAAATTCCACACACCTACTCCTCATCACACACTTTTAAGTCACCCTGCTCTGGTAGCTCCTTAAAGGTCCCCCAGGGTAGATTTTCCTGATCACTTCAACTTGAAACTTGGATTAACATGCCCTGAAAACATCCGTGAGGTGAAGACACTTTGTTAGAATGGTTGAAAGACCTAAGGATTCAGATTTATGCCTACAAATTTACTAGGTCTATCAAAGGAATGGAAATGCTTGAGAATGTGCTCAAGGATGCCCAACTCTGTTTGCCCAAGGTAGAATGCTGGCAAGGTCTGGAGACCAACAGCTATGCATGGTAAGAGTGGACACTCCTGTTGGCCGCAGATGTTCAGGTTCACAATGCTTTGTCTAAATAAAGGGACCTGGATTTTCCAATTAGTTTTATATCTTTTCTCCTCCATGGAGAAAATCAGCCCTAAGCAAAATTATGGAGTTTACTTCCAACTCTGTCCCCTCCCTTGATCCTCCTTGCTGGCTATGATCCCTTCTTTGTACAAGAGTTAAGGGATTTGATAAACTAATTCTCATTAAGATATTAGGAACTTGATTTGGGATTGATTAAGATAGGGACTTCATTATAGTACCCTATCTAAGTACTATCTGTGGTCAGAGCTACCTACTTTTCAAAGTGGAGCTAGGTGGAAACAATGCCTGAACTTCAAGGAATGTCTTCAAGGGTGGAATTTCAAGCACCAAGGTAGTTCATTGTGGGAGATAATTACATTCAAGACACTCTGAATCACTGTAACTGGCCGACCACATTCCCTGCTTACGTGTAACATTGGCCCTGTTCACAGACAACTATAAGCCCTCTGTCCTGAATGCTAGCTGGACAATACAGGTTTAGAAGCCAACCACTTTCAGAATCTCAGTACTCCTTCAGCAAACAAAGAAGTACCCGACCGACAGCCACACAGCTGTGTGTCCACTCAGCACCACAATATCCCATTGTATTTCTTCAAGTTCTTCCTTTAATTCCTCACTTGGGTGAGAGTGCAGCAGATATCTGGAGAAGTAACTAAGGGACAATCCACACACACACACACATTCATCTGAGCTAAAATTTTTGTTTGCCTAAGAGTCAAAAGAAAAACTTATTTTCTTTTACAAGGTCTAAAAATATATTTGATTTAAAACAAACAAACAAACAAACAAACAAAAAACAAAAAAACCCCAATAATTCCATTTAGGTTTTGGTGGATCTCTGAAGTTCCTCTCAGCCCTTCATCAGGGCAATACAGTATAGTTTTAAAAGGATGTTTATGACCCCAGAGTTTCAAGTGAGGAAAAGCTCTCTCCGGGGAATTCTATGCTTGTGTTCCAAAAAGATCTTTAAATAAAACCCCAAATCTCAGGGTGAATATGTGAATTATGACCAAGCTTTAAGGTCAGCGAGAGCCCCACACAGAATGCTCACAGAGATGTAAATAGGGGAACAAGGACT
Source organism: Glaucomys volans (assembly GCA_020662805.1). Lineage (NCBI taxonomy): Eukaryota > Metazoa > Chordata > Mammalia > Rodentia > Sciuridae > Glaucomys > Glaucomys volans. Next base: position 128,558 of record JAJEJO010002506.1, on the reverse strand, counting down.
GTGTGTCCAGGGAGGGGATTTTGTGTGGTGGCTTCACCACTACCGCACACAAGAAGCGAAAGGAGTGTGTGTGGGAGTCGGGTACTTCGAGAGCAGTGCCGTGGAAAGACTCAGAAGGAAAAAGAAAGGACAGAGTTCCCTCCCCACTCTGTTCCCATCTGGTAAGAAACTGCCCAAAAAGACAGATTAGCCTTCCAGGCCATCGGAATAACAGGTTTGAGAACTTGAACTGCCTTAGGGCTCTTCCCAAAGCTGGGTATACAAGGAGGAGGAAGGAGAAAGAGTGGTTTTACTTCCTCAAGGAGGCTGGCACCTAAACATTTACTCTTGTTTCTCTGTAAAGAGTTCTTCATGTTGGCAATCCCAGCACTACTGAGGGAGACAGCAGAAAAACCTTATCAGCTTTGTGCACCAATCGCTGCTGCTCTGGGCAATTCTTTTCTCCCTGATCTTACATCCCCTTTGCACAGCCTGTGGCAACGAGGAAATGATTCAAGTAACTGGTTTAGGCCTCTGTTTAGAAATAGTTTCTTGGGTGTGAGTTTTCATGCCCAGGGGACGGCATAAGTGTCAAAGATTCTCTCTGTTGGCTGGGGTGGATGGGGATGTACTTTAAAGCTCAGCATCAAAGCCTCCACTTTAGAAGCTGGAAGCCTTCATTCCCTTGCCAACTGTGCTTTTTTCCCCCATAATTAATTAATGCAATATTAATTGTGCATGTGCTATGGGGCCAGCTGAAGCAGGATCATGTGGCCTGTCCATGCAGATCAGCTGGCTCTGTAAAGCCCCAAACCCAGTGGACACCAGCAGAGAGGGAAAATGTAGAGTGTAATTGTTAAAGTTACAGGAAGAGCAAACACGCTTCAAGTTGTGGAGGGGATTCCCACCAATCGCACAGTTGGGGTCAAGTAGTTACCAGAAGCCACACCTGTGCGTAATGCACTGGGCAAGGGGCCAACTCACAGACAAGACTCAGGCCAGAAGCTGGGTATGAGAACAGGGGAGCACAGCTTCACAACACGGAAGAGGGCTGTGATTCCATTTTTAGTTCCTGGGAACCAGCACAGGGCAAGGGTGGCAGAGGTAGTTTCAACAACCCCTTAAGGCCCAGGAGTTGGGGTCAGTACACATCCCACAAAAGTATTAACCCCATCTCAGCCATAGGCATCCCAGGGAAGTATCCCACAGAGCAGGTGCTGGATTTCCATATTTCTTTGCAGGAGAGCATCCTCAAAAAAACAATCACAGCTGAAGCGGAGGACAATTTCCTGCATCATCAAAATACCACTGTCTGCACTAAAATTGGATGTTCAACACTGGAAATCAAGTGAATGATCATGATATGTGGCATTTATAGATAATGCTTCATTTGGTATCCCTTGAATTTTTCTTCTGGAATCAGAGAATAATATAAAGTGTTCAAGTTGGAAAGAACCTCAGGAATCATACATTTGGTTACAGATAAGGAAACTGCTGTCCTGGGAGAAGGAATAATACAGTGGGATGACCTGAGTAGCAATTCATGGGGCCAGGGAACACTCTGTGCTCCATACCTACTGCATAGCATCCTGGTATGTATGCCTTGTGGGGAAACTGAGGCACCAAATCATCAAGAAATTTTTCCAAAGCATATCAGTGTAACACAAATCATTAGGCTGTTCCAATTTGTACACTCACTAATACAACCTATTAACACTATTCAAGGACATTTGTATTAACACTTAGTAATATTCTGTGAAGTAGATTCTCTTTTAAAAAGATAGAAAATAAGTATAAATAGGAATCTCTTTCTACTTCATTTAATTTTGTTTCTAACATTCCACAATTTATACAGATACTTGAAAATATATGACAGATAACAGCTGTGCCCACAGGATTGGATCTGAAAATTTATCTTCCTCCAAGTTTGAAAGAATTTAGTTTATATCTCTGATTTCATCCCTTTGGGCCTTCTTGACAGTAGATTATGTCAATTTTGCTTGAATTTTTTTTCTTAAAAATAAATCAACCTGTTAGCTTAGATTTTCTCTACCTAGCCAACAGCTAGAAGGAAACAACTTTCACCAGTTCCTAACACTTTTAAGAAGCAATATGATGAAGTGGGAAGGGGGGGAAAAAAAAAAAAGAAAGAAAAAAAAGGCCTGGGTTTTCGAAGGAGATATGAATTCAAGTGGTAGCTCTCTGTGTGCCCCTGGGGAAGAGAAGGACCACCTCCAAGCCTCAGATATAAAATAAATATAATATTTATTTTGCAGCATTTGAGTTCCTGGTATATAGAAAGTGCTCATACATCGTAGTTACTATTATTACTTATTCCATAAGACCTCACTGGCCAAGGCAAGCCACTCTTAGGAAAAAAATTAGTAATGAAATCATCACTGTTACTTCTAAAGTGGAGCTATATAAATTGCCTGATATAATTTTTCTTAAGATAATGCTTCTTAATATTTACTTCAACCCTGTTCTAGGTTTTTTTGTGTGTTTTTTTAAATGGTTGTTACATCTCTCTATACAAACCTTCACTTTCCTCAATGAACCACTCTGGTTAATACTCTTACCCCAGGTGTTGAGAATCCAGCTCAGCTGTACTAATGACATAGAGCATTCCCTGCACAGGCCTGCAGAAGTAGAATTTTCCTTCCAGGCATCCAATTTGCATCCACCACACATCCATAGCTCTTTATCCATTATCTCTATCTCCAATTTGTATTTCTATTACTGGAATCTTAAGAATCCCATTTGAGAGCTATTAGTATCCATGATCTATAGGAAGCAGAAACAGAGAACAATTTCAAAAGAAATGGGGCTTAGTCCACCCACCCAAGATGGAAGCAGGAAATATCAGGCCAGGGTGACTAATTATACTTGGGAATCTACATCTGGCCTGTGGCCAGAGCCAGCTTAAATCTCTTAAATTCAGCTCTCCACTTGATTCAGAAGAGATCAGAAAAAGAATCCCCAAAACACTCATACCTGGCACAGGGAACTGAGAATCAGAATCCACCAATGGAAACAGTAAAATCAGTAACATCTAAAGATCTCTGCTAAGATTTACCTCTGGAAGAGCTTAAGGTTGAAGTTGTCAAAGTTGTTCCTGCCAGAAACTCCAAGAGTGTGAGCTACTGATGAGGTATAGCTCATGCATGAAGCAAAGTGGGAGAACATATCTGCCACTGGAGAATGGAAATTCTATCACATTTGTATATACTCAACTCAGCCCATGCTTTCTGAGAATGAAGAAGAGATGGGCAAAAACTCTCAAATTGAATCACCATCATATCTGCTAGCAAGCATTATGTTGATACTGGTGATGTTACAATAGGACAGGACCCCTTACTCTGCAGAACATTGGTGTGCCGAGACAAAGACCACAGAGATTCTGATAGTTGGAAAAACTGAAGGGGAAGAATAGCAGAGAGGAGAAAGTCTTACTAAGACTACTCATTAAACCGACTGGCTCTCAATGTCTTATTTTTTTTAATGGTTTGCTCTCATAGTCTGTCATAAACTTTCAATGTTGGGTTTAGAATAGAAGTGGGTATGTCTGTCTGTGTTCACAGATCTAATCCACAGCACCAGGCAGGGACAACCTAATTGCCAATCACTTCCACATATCTGATTCAGAACTGCAAGGAAACTGAGAGCCCATCTCACGGAAGGGGAGGCTGTGCCATTCCTCAGCCTGCCCTCCCCTCCCCACAGAATTAGAGCCACTTTGCCAGAGTTCATGCTGGAGGAACTGCCTTAAATGTACACAGAGCTCACTGCATGAAATGTGAAGTGAAAGAAAAGGTCAATAAACCTCTGGTTATATATTTTTTTTTTTAAAAAGACATCTATAAATAGCTGCATTTATTGAAGCTGCTTCCTTATCAGGAAGCACGGAGCTAGGAATTAACGTCTGCCTGCATCGGAAATTCTTTCAGACAGCAAACCCAAAAAGGAAATTTCCCTTCCAAAGCATCCAGGCTGTTCTGCTATGGGTTGTTTTTTTTCCTTCAAGCTTTTTTGAAGCAGCTAACTGGACCCTGTACAGCTCCATGTGCTGCAGAGAGGACAAAGTCTTCAAACATTTCAACGAATAAAGGGAAGGTACCCAAAAGAAGACTTAAAGGGGAATAAAATAGAAAAGCACCACTGGCTGGCCACCTTTGTTAGAAGGCATCACTGCTTTGTCAGTATACTGACTAAAAATTAAATGTCTTCCCTGTGTCCTTGCCTCAACTCTGCTGGTGATGTCACTGCACGTCACAGACAGCTGTGTGAGCAGAGGCCATTTTTGGAACACTGATAATGGCAAAGGACAGGGGAGGGTTTGAGAGGTCTTAAAAGAGAGGCAAGAGTCAAGGAAGGAGACACAGGCAGGCCTGTGAAGAAAAAGTCCCAGGCTGGAGACATGCAAGGGTAGGAAAAGGTCCTGGGATGTGGCACCTTACAGCAGAACTGGGCTCACAGTTGTCATAAGGAGTGTAAGATAAAGCTTGTTTCAATTGTGACTTGGATATATAGACAGAACTCTAGGTCCTTTCTTTAATGAAGCAGACATGTAGGGACATGCAGGCTTCCTTTGGCCCCTGAATATGGGGAAACCACTTCCCAAATTGGCTATTCACCAGCACTAGAAACTGAAATGGAGCTCTAGTGAATTACCTGGTCACTGTTTGCCAGGCACCATGCCAGGTGTTTACACATATGAGCTCTGCTATTGATAAGAAAACCTCATCAGTAGTTGTTATTTTGCTAATTTTAGGCTTGAATTTTCTTCACTTGAGGTTAAATCATCTCTCTAAGAGATGCTTTTCTAGAGGCTGCCTTGAAATTCAAGCACATTCAGATCTATCTGGACCCAAGTCCTCCCACTAACATGTTTTTTTGATTTGGAAACTTCAAGAAGCAGTGGGCCCCTGCGGCCAGGAGGTCATCCCTAGTGAAAAATGCTGTTGAATGTGGTATTGGGTTGAGCCCCACTCTGAGCTGGTCCTCTAAGACCTTTACAACCAGCCCTGTCATTTTGGTTGCAGAGATAAATTGAATTTTGACCTGAGTTCCCAAGAATATAAAGACAGGACAGCTATAGTTACTGGCAAGTAAAACCAGAACAAACTTTTCATTGTAAAAGGCTCTCCTTCCTGATGCCCCACCCTCATCCTATTGAAAGGTAGATGTGGGCCTGTTGGAGGTTCAGCACATATTAATGGTCAGGTGGCATCTCTAGAGTCACATCTGCCCCATCCCCCATCCTGCACCCACTGCTGCCCAGACACCAACAGTCAGCAGCACCTTGACTTTCAAATTCATGAGACTTTGCCCATGTGTCTTCTCCCAAGAAAGTTAGTTTCTCTTCAGAAATCACATTAGATCCTTCACATGCGAGTGAACCTGGACAATTCAGTTTACCTATCTGGGCCACAGTCACCTCTTTAATAAAACTGGATCAATAACACCTGCTTCAAAGACTGTCACATGATTAAATGAGATAACAGGTACGAACACATTTTGTTACTTACAACAACGTAAAACATACTATGGTTATATTTAGCTCCATTGTTTCTTTCAGAACAAACATAACTTAAAAGTATATAAACTGTGGCTCTAGTCAATGAAAATAGAGAGGCACTGCATCCCTTCTCTCTGTGCAAGTTCTAATATACCTCTACTTGTCACATGCCTGTCTTAAATTCAGTTACTCTGCTGAGAATGCAAAACAGCTGGGTGAATGAGCAGTGAGGTAACATATCCAAAGGAGGCATTAAATTAAATTATTAAACACATACAAGCAGGAGTAGTAATGTAAGAGTTTTGAAAGATTCACAAGAAAGGAAGGAGAGCCAGGGGGCTATTTCTGGTCTTCTGACACTAGAAAACTCCAAGCAGCTATCATTACTATTTATTAACCTGCAACATCGTAAGCTGTAACCCTATTAAATATGATGAATGAGTCCTGGGTTTCAACTTTTAAATACCAATTTTTAAATACCATCACAGATATTTTAAAAGACCAACCAACACTGCAAGAAACAGTGGGCAAATGGCATAATGCTAACCTATGATTATATGTGATTAAATCAACCAGATGTGAGATGATATTTCAAAGAAATATAAAATAAATATATTTAATTATTTAAATTCTGCCTCATATCTGAAATGTACTTATATTGTTATCAAATGGCCTGGCATGGGCATCACTATTGGAGGCCCAGTGTTAAACAGAGTCCCTGTGAACATACTGCATGCATGTTATGGTTTGGATGCTAAGTGTCTCCCAAAGCCAATCTGTGGTGCTACCGGAAGGTGGTGGAACCTTTAGGAAGGAGGGCCTAAGGGGAGGAAGCTCGGTCATTGGCAGGGGATGGGGGAGGGGGTTTGCACTTGGGACCCTAGACCTCTCTCTTCCTCTCTTCCACATCCCCACTACGATATGAGGAGCTTTGTTCCACCTGTACTGCCCGCCCCCCATGGCATGCTGCCTCAACCCCAGACCCAGAAACAATGGAACTAACAAACCATGTACTGAAACCTCTGAAACTGTGAGCCAAAATAAATTTTTCCTCCTTCTAAGTCACTTAGGTATTTGGTCACAGTGATAGAAAGCTGACTAACGCAGAGTCTTTGCCATAAGCAGGGTGCCACTACTTCATGATGTGCCTTTTGCTGCGCCCTTTAACACCCACTTCCCCATGAGTTCAGAAGAAGGTGGCCTTTGGACCTACGAATTTTAAAAAGTCCCTCCCTCACACAGCACAGCCCCTGGTCAGAATGGGGAAACAGCATCGGTTCTCCAGGCCACAGCCCTCCTCTACTTGCAAGGTCAAGAGTGACCTTGACTGAGCACCCTTGAGGGGTCCCCGGTCTTTCAAGTGTTCTCAAGCTGTGATGGAAGTCTGATGGTCCCTTTAAAGGATAGCACTTGTTTTTTCACCTGCCTGCTATAATTGTTGTACTTCAGCCCTTCTATCTCTGAGCATTTAAAAAAAAAAATAGTTCAGTATCCTTTATGAAAGAAGAAGAAAAAATCATGTCCTTTCTATTTTCTCAACACACATACTTGCATTTGCCCCCCTAGAGCTCTAGGGGAGCTCTGCTGCAGGACTGTTGAAGGGCACCATCCTGCAAATTTGGGCAGTGAGTCAGTCCAGCATGATAGGCCTGGCCCTTCTTTCCTTGGCTCTTTTCCTTCCCTAGGCCCAGACTGCCCCTCATAATCACCACTTAACACATTGCTCCATTTATCACTTGGCTTTTATCACAGGCAAATAAAAGGGACAGCATCACTTTCTACTTCTCAATAGCATGCTAATTTGTCACGCTGTGTCTTCAGTTTAGGTCTAGCCTTGTATTTGCAGAACAAACTGGTGAGAAACTCTCTCTGTATGAGAATCTTAGCTATTATGATCTCTGCCCTCCTCCCTCCAAGGATAAAATTTTGATTTAAGAATGAAAGAAGGAAAAAGAGAGAGAGAGAGAGAGAGAGGGAGGTTTTGTCTGGAGATCAAGTGATAAATGGTGAAAAGAAACCACTTAAAGCCATCCCAGTCTGGTGAGTATCTCTTTAAAACAAGCAGCTAAAAATGCTTTCAACCCAGTAATACCATAAATGTCCTGCTGCTGTCTTGGCTTTCAGATTCTTCCCCGTACTTTCCATGAGCATTCCACTGGGAATTGTCTGGAATCCCAGATTAAAACAGCAATAACCCAATTCCCTTGTTAGAATATTTATTTTCACTAAGGTTTGGAAACTCAGCTGGGATGCATCTTCAAGTGTGTGGCCCAGTCTCAACCTTCGATGTGCCTCTCAAACAGCATGACAAGCAGTCAAGTCCTGAGCAGGAGGGAAGCTGGGCCTTGCTCGGAAAGCCCCAGCTGAGGGCAAACAGCAAGAGCCTGGGAACCTCCACTTTCAGAGGATTTGTTCCAGATGTCGGGACCATGGTGTCACAAAGGGGCTCATGTGGATTACCAAGGAGAGGTATCTAAAGTTAGATTGCCAAAGTAGACATTTAGGCAAAGCCATTATCCTAACTTGAATCCATAATCTAACTACTGATTATGCACCAAGGTCAGCAGTAATGTGCTACAGCTGGATGACTATGTGAGGATCCATGCACACATCCATCCAAGGGTGATATGTAAACTCTTCAGCAACATACAGAACAACAGTTAGAATGGACTCCGGCAATAAACCAATGGTGTGGCCACATCAGTGAATACTAGCCAAGGGTCATCCTTGAATTCATCCATACATCCCAAAAATACTTATTAAACACATACTTACATGGTAGCATAATGGATAAGAGCCTAGGCTCTAGAATCAGGCAAACTGAGTTTGAATCTTGCCTCTCTTACTAGTTCTGTGTCCAACCTTGAAAAATTACTTAATTCTTTAAGTTCTTATGTGTGATATGGAGGTAAAAGATCCCCTTTACAGATATCATTGTGTGAATAAAATAAAATAATTTATATATACAGAACTTCACAGTGCCAGGTACAGGGTAATCCCGTGGTTATCATTATCTATGACTGTGTCCTAGGCATATAGTAGGAGAAAGTAATTACCAGTTAGCAGCACAGAAGTGGTTCAATGAAGGAACCGACTCAAGAAGAAATTAAAGTGTGGGTATTGAAGAAACAGTTCTAAGGAGAAGGACAGCTTAGATGTGAACTATAATAATTTAAAATTAGGAAGGATTTTAAACATTCTGTTTTCCAAAAGTGAACCAGTATGGAAACTAGTTAAATGACTGACTCACAGTCAAACAGCAGAACGAGCTATGAATGAAGACCTCCTGACTGCTAGTTCAGCAGGTCTGTTTGCTTCCCTGCTTGTTTATTTTACCATGATAACATTTTAGGGAGAGACAGTTCCACAGCAAAAGAGCTTATATATGTCAAAGGCATTCAGAGGTGAACCAAGAGTTAGGGCCTCTTTGGGGAACGTTGCAAAATACAAGAATAAGAAGTTATGAAAGAAAACTCAGCCTGTTTTGGGACAAGTGTTCATAATTTCTTTTCTCTCTATACTAGAATTTAAGAACAGAGAGCTTTGTCTGCTGTCTTTGTTTATGTACCCCAATCCTAGAAGCACAATCAGTAACTATTTATGGAATGAACAAATGAATGAGATTAGGTGGTAGAAGTGTTCTTCCTACATGGCACATGTACGTACCACCCTGAAGTGAATATTCTTGAAGTAATATACTGGGTATAGGCAATATCTGGAGAGAAATTTGGTCTTACCTGCCCAATGTTTCTTTGCCAGTTCTGTCTGCTGCACTGGTGCCCTAAAACTCTAGTATACTAGGACAACAGAGCCCACAGTCATGACCATGACCTTTACAGTTCCAACCTCCCTTTTAAAAGTTCACTGTGGAGGAAAAGATGGTAGAGTAGGGCTGTGTCCTTTACCTCCCTACCCAGGTGAAGCAGGAACATCTAGACCACAGTAGGCAACAACTCTGTAATTACCAACAGACACAGCAAGCTGAAAAGGGGAAGGATTCTCATGTCACTGGCTCCTTACAAAAATCCCAGCAACCATCCTTACTGTAGGCAAATGGGATAAACCAGCAATATCTCCCAGGACCCCCAGCATCAGTTGTCTAATTTTCTGATTTATCACAGAGAGAGAAAAGTAGAGCCTAGTCCCCTGTTTCTTATTCTATTTTTCTGTACTTTTAGCAAGCAACCTTCTGAGGAAGGATGGAACAAAAGGAGAATAGCCTGGGGACTGCTGCCATGTCAGAGACGGCCAGCATGCCTACGCCACCATTTAAGTCACTGGGAATCAACTAGGGAAAGGTCAAGTTGTCCCCAGGGTCACCCAAAACCTGGACTTGTGCTCTCAGGATATCATTCAAGCCAGAGAATCTTCTTGGATACCATGATCAGGGTAGGAATCAGGTGATTCATTTTCTCTAACTGCCCCAATCACATTTTTTCACCTGGGCTGAGTGGCAGTACAGGAAAGACAGATCAAAAAGGAACTGGCAGGTGTCAGTGCTTTGGAGGTTGGCTTCAGCTGCACAGGTGTGTTGGGTCTGATGCACTGCCAAGCTGCAAGTGAAAATTCAGATGGAAGGTGGCGGAGGCAAGGAGTAGGGATGATTTGGGAGAGGAAGGTGGAACTACTACAAACTGAAGCTGCTGAGGCAAAGCAAACCCAAGCAAAAGAGGAGAAGAAAAGAGGGGACAAGGGAAAGGACATATTCAGCATATAAAATGTAGCCCACATGAGAAAAGAAGGGAGGGGGGCCTGTACAGAAAGGGAGACACAAGCTTTTAAAAGCAAAGCAGGGAGTGAAGTGAGTGAATCAGAAAGTAAGCCACATTAGGATCAAAGAAAACTTTAAAGGGGAGTAGGTGAGTCTAGGAATACAGATAATCGTGGCAAAATAATAATAATCTGCCTCCTAGGAGACTGAATTGGCTCTGCCATATATTGTACATTTCCAATTTTTTTTTTGACATGTCATCATCAGACATGAAATAAATACACTGAGAAACAAGTGACAAGAATCTCAAACTTTTCACAGCCATTATGGAGTGGGGGCAAAATATTCCAAAGCAAGCAGAGAACGCGGCAGAGTCCTGTAAAAAACGACCTCAAAGTTATGGCTGGGAGCCCGCTGCCTCCCCCGCCCCGTGAGGTCCAGCAGCCTGTCTGTCTCTCTGTCTTTCCCCTTCCCGCGGTAGCCGCGGCTCGGGTGACACTCACGCAGGTGCGCTGGCAGGCGGATCGAGTCTTCCTCCATCCTAAGCGCTCGAGGCACTGGAACATGAAGTGGAGTCGAGGAAGCGTAACTCGGCACCGGGCTCTCTGGAGGTGTATATGAAATTCGTTCCTGCTGTTAAAAATAAGGGCAGGAAGAGGCGAGGGGGTTAAAAAGGCAATGAAAGCTTGGAATGGAGGTGTGAAACTACCCAGGGGTGTGAGGAGCAAAAGGGAGGTGGGGCATTCAGAAAGCCTGGTTCACAAGCTTTGGCCTAGAGACTGTATACAGTTGTCCTTTAGATGCCTCACATTTGAGGTTTATAAATATCGCAGGAAAGGTTGAAAATTGGACTCTTTGGACTGAGATCAACAGATGTGCACCCCTGTGGTTTGCTCAGGTAATGAGAAGGGACACAGGTGAGCAAATGGGAGAAACAAAACGTCCAAGAGAATAGCTTAAAAGCCACTCTCTCAAAAATTATTTTTCCAAGTCACATATCAATGTTACTAATGCATTAAAACCACATTTCCTCTTTTCTGGCAATATCCCCAGCTAATAATCAAAGTATGATTCTATAGTCAGATCCAATAAGAATGAACTAGGAAAGTGATGGCTACAAAGATCTTGGGTTAGTTAATAAAAAAAAAAAAAAATCTATGAGCAAAATTTTTCTATCATCTTTCTCTCAATACAATGACCACAACTAAAAATATCCAACATTTCATTTCTTCCTTCCTAAGAGGGAATTACCTGCAACATTAACAGGTATCTCCTTGTTCCTTCATTCTCCATCAGAATCAGTATTTCCTTTCCCTCTGAAATATTTCAGACATGGTTCAAAGAATTATTTGGACTAAGGAAAGCACTGTTTAAATGAAGATGCTTAATGACAGTGGGAGGGGATTCAGTAGATTCATCATTTGAATTCAAATGAGCAGTGTTTGCTAGATCAATTAAAAGAAACTGAATGGGGTATGAAGGATTATTATCTGAAGTTAAAATATTGTGAATAATGGCAAGAAACTGACTAGTATGTTCAGCTAGAACACTACTGCAATTTGCATCTCAGATCTACATCCCAACTAGTTTGATTTGCAGTCCATACATAAACATAACTTCCGTTAGCTTCCGTGGTTTAACTGGGCAAAGTAGGACACACAAAATCCAAAAATAAGTTGGGATGAAAAGCCCAGTAAGATGCCACTGTGAAAATTTTAAACATCAGGAGGAAAAAAAAAAAAAATCCTAGATTAAAGTAAAGTGAAGGTGGTGTTTACTTTTTGGAAGAATAGTTCTTTTAACATTTTACATCTCTTCTAATGTCCAAAGGGAAGCAGGGGAGTCCCCTGGCCTTATAACCAAATTAAAACTTCTCTTCTGTTCATGGCCTGGAAAGTTTGGTGGTTGTGGCAGGAAATTTCAATTTTAAATGAATATATACAGATTGTTGCAATTTCCAGATGGAATTGCTACACCTTCCCTAAGGCATCCACTAGCAAAAACTAGGGTGGGTAGAATATTTCTGTTTAAACATACATCTTAAAGTTTCCTGGTGAATTTCTTAATTAAGGGCAGGCCCAAATAGCCTAGATTTGATTTCTCTATCAATCAAGATTTCTTAAGAAAGGTCACTCAGAGGCAAAACCGTCAACTTCACTTTTCTTGAACTTTACCAAACATCACACATAGCTTGAGGAACTCTAACTTAAGGATGAGTTACGCTTTTTGGTGTTTGTGTTAGAATGGTTTGGGGTGAAAGAGGCAAAGATATATGAACACATGTATGGGAAACATTAAATTTGTTTAGGCATTTTGCTTGGTGATATGGGCTTTTAAGCATTTCAAACATAATCTGTTTTTCTAGATGAACAAATTCTCCATTCTCTTCCACCCTCACATGATCCCCCAATCCCACCATACGTGTAGACGTCTGCCGTTAACTTTAGTCCCAGAAATAGCTTTCTGTTTTGTTATGGTTTTTGCAGAAGTGAAAGAGTTGGTGAAGAAAACACTGTGCAACCAAAGGGTCTCCAAAGGGCATGGCATGAGTGCAAGAAATAGAGGATGGTATTTCATAATACAATGACTTTTCCCTTAAAGCAAGGAGAAACTCATGAGGTCCTCTAGCTTGTCTATGAGATAGAGGCCAGCTCATCCCTGCCTCCCCAACTCCATCAAAGACAAGCTGGAGAAGCCCAGTCCTCAAAACTACTTCTACTTTATTTCTTGGGAAATCTACTTCCAGCCTACGGACAGAAATCCAGCAAGGCATTACTCTGCCTGTGTGTTATGTGCTGGCTTGCAACATTATATTGTGCCTTCATTTCCCTAAAGTTTCTTGGGAAGAGGCTCCCAAAGGTTTACTTCTGCAAGGTTCCCTGTCCTCACAGCTACACTGACTGACATAGCACACTTGAGCACGCACCCTGAGATTTTATGTCATCCTCACCCACACCCATCCAAGAAATTGTAAGTGGAGACAACTGAGCTATTTCATGATGAAACCTACAGAAGGAAGGCCAGAGACTGAACAACTGCGGCCCTGAACTCCACTCATTCCTGAGGATGGCTTCCACTCCGGTGAAGGTCAATATTGCAACCTACAAGCTGAGGAAAGGAAGCTCTTTTTAAAAAGGTTCAAGGAAGAGATCTGTCAGTAACTGAAGAGAGTTTATCTTGACCAAGTGGGGGAAAGCAAAATGTGCTTCTAGAGCCTCAAGGAGTCTGCCAGCAGCCATTACAACCTACTGGAACCCTGGGTTCAGTGGACAACAGAGCCCTCAGGGGACCCTGGAAGGATGTTGCCCAGTGTGCAGGCTCCTTTCTAAGAAAACACACAGCTGGGAATCCCACAATGCAGAGTTAACTCCTTTTATCCCTCTTTGTGACTCTCTAGGGTGACTCACGTGGTCCTAATTTTTTATTTGATTACTGTAACCATGCACTTACCATCTATAATGGCAGATCAGCACACTACTAGCAATTAGAAAATCATGCAAATACCGCCTGCTCAGATGGAGACAGCTCAACAGAGGAGCTCAGGGTGACTAACAGCCAATGTTCCAAAGAGAGCTCTGTTCTCACTACTGCTTCTCTGGTCTGACCTCAACAAAGGAGGGGGCTGGGTAGAGTTGACAGCTCATTCACCTCCAAAGCAAACTGTCAGACAGATGAAAGCCAGAGGTGCTTTATTTTAACATGGGGTGGGGGAGAAGGGGGTAATGATTTTCCCAAGAGAATTATAAACACAGCTCTAATTAAATTAAAATGCTACGGGACAGTGATATCAATGCATTCGAGTGTGGTAGGGGGATAAACTGCAGGTGGAGGTCAAAGGTGTAACTAAAGATGCAGTCATGTGGTTATGTTATTGTTTAGATGCTGAAAAACATAAAACAGGTTGCTCTCAAATTTGTATCCACAACCTATCATACCAACTAGCTGAACAGAAGCGAGCACACTGCGATTTCTGAGGTCAATTACAATACCTATGAGGGCAGTGACAAGGAGAAGTAGAGAAGAACAGCTCAAAGCTCTGAAAAGAGAAAATAAGGCTGGAAACAGTTTTAGGCAAAGGGCTGGAATATAAATTTTACTGAGCACAATAAAAACCTTTATCTTTCTTTCTTCCTTTTGGTATGGAGTATGGTCCTACAAGAACACTACCAGATTCAAAATGATTTACCTTTCTCTCCTCCTTCCTCCCCCAAACCATGAAGGCCAACGATGGGTGCCTATCTAATACTGTTTATTCTCATATTAAATGGCTAGCAACCTGTGAACCTGTGATACCCATGTAAAATAGGCTTACCCCTTTTGTCCTCTGAAGGGGAATGGCATCCCCACCATAGACTGCATATTACAGAAGAGCCAAACAGAAAAATATTATTATTACTAAAGTAGTCTTTCCTTTTCAAAATTATTCCATACAGAACTCTACAAGTTGTGGGGGTCCCCCTAGGGCATTTATGCACTTCTTATATAATTGACTTTAGGTTGAAGGGTTGGGAAACTGGAGTTATTGTTAATTAAATGCTAACTGGAAATAAAGCATTTTGGCAATTGAGACAAACAGAAATAAAGTTGCCATACTTCCACAAAGATGTTTTACAGGTCACTTCAAAGATTCCTGTACCGAAGAACTGAGATGTCCTGATTTAGGAAACTTCTAGAAATTGCCCATCCCCATGCTAAATGTCCAGATTATTCCCCCATGCTGGTTTCTGAAGCCTGTGTAGGCTGTCCTGAGGAGGAGGAGTGTCACAGAGCTATGGTAAGAACGCCACAGGAGCCCTGCCATGCTGGCACACTTTGGTGTCCTATCACTGAAATGACAAACTGCAACCCAGACAAGATGGGAAACAGCAGGCCGCAAAGAGAGTACTCCCACTGGCCATGTTCAACCTGGGAGGGGAGGTGACTTTCCCACCCTGCAGGTTTTTAGGAAAGCTGCCTGCAAAGCTGAGGCTTATACTATCATCAACCTCTGCAGACAGAACAGAAGAAATCTCTCCTATGGAAGGCTCTTTATTGAGATTTACTAAATGAATGTCTGGACACACAGTTCCTTAAGTACACTCTTCTGAGTGGAGAATGATTCAAGGCAGTGGTGCTAGCTTTCATTAGACAGGCTTTTGTTAAGTGAGCTTGTATTAACAAGCTATGTCTACACATTACCAAAAAACTGAATAAGCATAAATTTACTGCACTGTTTTCTAGGTTTTTGGCATCATGGATGCAAACAGACACAAGAACCTAGAGTAATATTGCTCCTGAGAGTCACTGTCTTTCACTGGAAAAAGAAATTCATTGAATATTTTGTCCACCCCAAAATTCAGTGAGAAAAAGAACTTGAGAAAAGATGTAAATGCGGCTACAGTTAATATATTTTTGGATTCTCCCCAGAAAGAAACAGTATATTCCAAGATCTGGGGTGAGGAAAAATATTCCAGGTATTCAAACAGGAGTTCTGAAGTAGAAAACCAGATTCAGAAGTGAAGTTGTGATGATTTCTTCTCACCCCAGGAAGGTTCCAAAAGATGTTTAAACCAGGGGCCCAACTTCGCTTTCTTCCTTGTGTCCAGGGCCCCTTCTGAGAGAAATATCCTTCTGGAGACTGTCATTAAATTTTTTACAACCCAAATGGTGTTCAACTTTCAAGATGCTTGCAGGATGCATATCAGTACTTCCAGCGGGAAGAAAATGGGAGGACCCTGTTGAAATTGGGGTGGGTGGGAACCACATTCCTGGTCTCTGGAGCTCCCTCCCTGTGTTACCCAGATGGCCCTCAGGGAGAGGGTGCGCCGGACAAACCACACTCAACACGAGCCAGGGCTCTTCCTATCAGCCTAGTTTCACCAGTGCCCTTTCTCTGTAAGTTTATGAAAATGTTGCAGGACCTGACATTTATGGTGTCTTATTTAGAGCTGAAATAAACAGTCCCTTGCCTCCTCTTCTTGACCAGTGACAACCTAAAATCAGTAGACAGTGTATTGCATCTGCCAAACAGCACAATTAAGTCAAAGCATCTTAGGTTTTCCTTTCACCAAGAAATGTTATTCATGCATAGTGAGGTTTAGAAAAGAAAAAGAACATTAGCAACAGGCCCTGCAATCAAGCCTTGCTGTAAAAGGTCATTGAGACTTCTTCCTCCCTATGATTAAGAAATACTTCAGCATTCATTTTGTATTCATGATGAGCCCAGGCCTGTACTAGGCATTGTGAGTTACACAACTATAAGTCCTAAGGATTTCCATGATGGCCCCAATATTAAAAATTCTGTGCAGGGGCTGAGGGTGTAGCTCAGTGGTAGAATGCGTGCCTAGTGTCTAAGACCCTAGGTTTGATCCCTAGCACTGCAAATAAATAATTTGTTAAATTCAATTATGTCATATATACATATATTTATGTCATTTTGCCCATAAATATATATAGCCACTCATATGTACATACTTATACCTCTCAGAACACTAATCTTAGTTGGAAAGTATAGACATTGCAACAATCAGGAAAGGGAGCTTAGCATTAAGGGAAGATGAGGTCTGTGCTTCCCTTGGAGCCTTTATTTTGGCCTCACAATAACCCAGCAAAGAAAGCATCCTTGTCTCCATTCCACAGTAGGGAACCTTGACCTGAAGATCACAGGGCTTAAGCAAGCTGTTTCAGTCACCAGCTTAGGACATGGCAGCCTGCTATTTGGGTATAGGTAGTCTTATTCTGCTCCTCTGAACTGCTTTTAATAAAGAAGAGCAATAAGAAATTTCATTTAAGTCATGCTGGCCCTTCAACAATGGCTTCCTGGCTTATGGGGAATTCCAGGAGATAAGTTCAAGCTTGTAAGAACTGTAGCAACCTTGGAATATTTCATGGCTCTGCATCTGTCTGCACTTTTCTTGAAATTCCACTGGGGCTCCTGAGGGTCACTCAGCAGAGTTGCCTAAACCAGGATGTCTACTTTATTAAGCCTGTTGCTTATCTTACGAAGAGAACAGATGGAGGGTGTAAATACATTTAGCTGAAGGAAAGGGACTAACTAGGATAACTGGGAAAGTTTCTCCTGGCATGACCTCTGAACAGGAGAGCATCAGAACTCACCCAAGGATGTGTATTTGCTGCAGGACACAATCAGTAGGGCTACTAGGACATTTACAGATCACTTGTGTACATGATAACTTCACCTTGGATGGAAATCTCATCTTGGGTGTTGTTGACAACAATTTCCCTTACTCAACTCCTTTCCATTTATCCAAGAGCAGCAAATCTAAACATATAGGTGAGATGAATAGAAGCAGCGATAAGGAAAAGACCCTGTCAACATTTATGTTGTATCTAGAGTAGGCAGATCTTTGTGCCAAGAAGCCATGGAGTCCACCTCCAGAATTTGCAGTGGCCCCAGTTCAAACAAAGCTACATCAACAGCCTGAAGATGCACACTCCCAAATGAGAGATGAATGAAGGCATTGAGGATATACATGGCTTGTGGGGCAGAAAGACTTAAAGGGTCTTCAGAGATGCCTTCAAATATTGGAAGGGTAAGTACAAGGAAGAGTTAAGGCTTATTATTTTATTCAGCTTTCTGTTACTATAATAAATTCCTGAGATAATCAATTTGTAAAGAGAAAAGGTTTATTTTGGCTCACAGTTTTGGAGGCTCCAGTTCAGAATCAATGGGCCTTTTGCTTTGGGCAGCACAGCATAGTAGAAGCACATGGTGGACAAAGCCACTCACTCAGCTCATGGCTGGGGAGCAAAAGAGACAAAGAGGAAGGGACTGGGGTTCCACTTTCCCTTCTGAGGGCACACCCACAATAACCCAAAGACTTCCCACTAGGCCCCACCTCTTAAAGGTTCCAGCATCTCCCAATGGTGTCACTCTGGGGACCAAGACTTTAACACATGGGCCTTTAAGGGGACCCTTATCCAAACCACAGCACTTGTATACCCACAGAGAGCAGAGCCAGCCACAGAGTGGTGCACCAGAAGAAAAGCCTAACAGCTGAAGCCTCCAAAGGCCGACAGAGGTCCCCAACAGCCAATTCAAGCTAAGGGAGGAAGGGTACTCTAAAGGGGTTTCCACATGGGGAAGGAGTTCACACCGGTTTCTGAGAATTCCAAGATGCTGCTTCTGTACAATCTTATACCCCCTGGTGAGACAAAGCTTATTAATAACCGTGTGGATGGAGCAGCTCCAAATGTAACATGAATACCATGACCCCCTTCTCTACCAGTGAGTTCCCTAAGTCCCCTCTGGGTCTTAGAGCTCCATCAAATATAATCTGAAAAAAGCACTAGTTTCTAGAACTAGGAACACCAAAGCAAAAAACTCAAATAGATTTCTTATTGCCCCAATTTTAAAACATTTTCATTAAGATCCTTTCCACTCCTGAGGTGCCATGAATTTTTTTCCCTCTGTTTGAATTTCTTAGATATTTCTGACATGAACAGTAAGCAGAATCTAAAGCTGTGATTCCTTTTATGCCAGGTTGTGGTTTCACAGAGTACTGTGGAGTCAGCCCAGCTCTAAGGATACATGAATGGTTAGCTCATTTGGCTGGAACCCAGCAACAAGGCACAAGCAAGCAAGGTTACAAGCTTCAGACCTGCATGGGAAAATTAAATTCCCACCATTCCGCAACCTTAGACTACACCCCTCATCCCTGCCATGATATAGACGGCTGCTTTTGCTCAAAGCATAGTTCATTTGAGCTCAGCAGCACACATCACCACTCCTGGGAATGCCAGGCCAGTGCTACCCACAGCGGGTCACAGCTTAACTTCAGGACAGGAAAGGTAGTGTGGCTTCATTTATGCAGAACCATCAGGTGTTACCCCTGGAAAAATCAACTCTTGCTGGTGGACTTTACCCAGAAATGTCCCTAACCTTTTGATCTGCCTTTGAAAGAGGGTCACTGAGTCCTTTCTTTCCAACTGTTTCCAGCAGCAAAAGGAACAGGTGCTTAAATTAGCAGTGGTTTGTATCCTGGGCAAAACAAAGCGCCCAAGTTCAGCTCCTTATTAGCTGTTTTCTCCTCCGTTAATGCTATTCCCTTTAATGGTTTGGCTATTACGATTAGTTGTCCCTGCCTGGGGCTAACAAGTAATGAACTGAGAGAGTTGCCATTTACTTGCATCAAGGGCGCCATTAGAGAGTGCTTCTCAATTTCTCCCCACAAATGAGAGAGACTTTCCAGACATGTCCCACTGCCGGGATGCCTCCTGTACATCACTGCAATGGCCTTGGAGGCAGAAACTGCCCCTGGAACTCATGGGACTGAAAACCGGGTAGATAGGAGGTCAAATGTCAGGCTCCTGCAGACCAGGGTGGCTTCCAGGGTTGCTCTGAATCTGTTCATTAACTATGAATTCCTCCCTCCTTTTACCTGCTTTATCTGGCCTCCAGTAGCTTTCTTCTTTCTGTTACAGCATGACTCTGGGTTCTGTTCTTTTTTATTTCTTCCTATACCCTGGAAGTCTTGGAAAAGGAAGAGAGAGAGAGAGAGAGAGAGAGAGAGAGGCAGGCAGGCTATGGTTCAAACCCACAACCCCAGCAAGGTGGTAGGAAAGATTGGGGAGGCAAGTTAGACCTTCTTTAAAAGGAAAAAGATGTTTCATGCTGTGATTTATCTTTACAAAATGTTTATTGCTTAAGTGGACCACCTATGCCTAATTAGAAACTTTAGGTTTTAAAGACCAGACAGCAGAGTGAGGGGAAAAGGTTTGCATTCTAATTCAAATGTGGGTAATCCAGAGTAATGCAGAATGATGCTCTGCTTTGTAGTGCTGGCCCAGGCTCTAGGCAGCCCCAGGGAAGCTGTTTTAATGAAACCCTACAAGGCCCTGATGCCCCCGCCCCCACCCACAGGGCCCGGAGGAGGAAGAAGGTGGGTTGCAACCATTACCATGGTCAAACTGAAGAAATTCCCTAGTTCTACCCATAACAGATAATTCCTGGATTACTTCGAACTGAGAAGTAAATATAAATAGAAGAAGCCCTGCAAACTACATCTAGTGGAACAAGCACAAATGCAATCTAGAAAAGATTTATATCTCTGGAAAATGTTTACTACCAAACTAATGCTCAACAAAACCAAGTAACACTGCACTTAAGGAACAGTGTAAAAGAAGTGAGTCCACATTACATGTTGCTGTCTGAGGAACTGGGATAACAATGCCCAGCCCTTACTGTCATCCCATGTTGATCTAAATATAAATGGGATGAAGCTTGTACCATATTTTGAGCTGCTTGAATCAAAGGCTCTCATAAACACAAGGCATGATTTTGACAGGAATCTGAGAAGTCCCTCACGAAGCATTACTTTTAATGCACACTTTTAAGAATTACACCTGTCTTGATGTTGTAAAATGGGAAATTAAGTTAATTGAAAACAAGAGTGAAGACTGACAATGACCTTGCTATGTGACTAAGAAATGACGACAGAATTTATCTCCTCACACCTCCTCAGGCTCTAAAACCCTAAAAAGTAACATATAAACAACCTTATACACTGATCAGGAGTGCTGCACATCTGTGTTTCCACTTCTATATTTTCTAGAAGTAATAACCATCTCACCAAGTAATTTCTACCTATACTTGTCAAAAAACTTATAGGCATTCCCTGATTCTTAGACACAAGACTCTGTATCAGGAAAGATCTCTTCCCCTTCATTGTGGTCATGGTTAGAAAGACCTGGGAGTTTTGTTTTTTAGATAATTAATGACGAAAACAAGTTTTGCTGACAAGCACGACTATGAAAATTCCACTGGCATTAATATCATTCTAAAAAGTAAACAGCGAGAATGACGATGAAATATGAGCGTGTGTGTGTGTGTGTGTGTGTGTGTATGGATGATGGGCGATTAACAGACTATGAACCTGCTTGAAATAATAAGGAAACTCACATGCTGCATTCTCCTGGCCTTGCTGAGACTAATAGTTCATTTTACATATGGAAAAATATGCTTGAATTTCCACATACTTCAGGGACTCAGGATCAGATAACAATTTAGGAAACACATTTTGAATCAGGTATTCTGAACCTTGGCTGTATGTCAGACTTACTCTGAGAAACTATTAAAAAAAAAAAAAAAATCCCAGTATCTAAGTAAATCAGAGTGGGGGTGGGAGCCAGGCATTAATAAATTGTTAAACTTACAAGGTATTCCAATAGGTAGAGTCAAGGTTGAGAATCACTATCTTAAGTTGAAACATAAATAAATGGTTCTCTTTCACAATAGAGTTTAGAAACCTTATTAATCAATTTGCTAATTGTTCTTCCCTTCTAAGTAAATTACCACTGTCCTGCCTTTAACCATAGAACAGAGATAATCAGTGCAATACAGGAAGTTCCTGAATGGTGACTACCTGACCTACATATGAACAACTGCTCCACGCAGGTGAGTGCAGCGGTTCCTGGTCTCTCCCAAATGCCTCTGGAGTTCCCCCAAGGCCGCCACAGGAAGGTTGCTCAGCCCCACTTTCTGGGGCTCTGCATGGAGCCCTGATCCTCAGCACTGGCTGTACTTCCTGGGGAAGGCACAGGACAAGGTTAATGGAGGTGATGGGAGAGGAAATGAAACCCATCCCCCTCTGGCCTGTGCTCCCTCCCAGAAGGTTCTGGTCTTCATGTGCTCAGGTCCCAGGACCCTTTCTGCTCAGGAATGGACCCACATCAAGTAACTTGGAGACTGGAAAGCTACCGTTTCCTGGTGGGGGGCATGATCACAAGATGGCTGTCACGGCTGCTACGGAGCTCACCTGGGCCATCTTAAAGTGGCCAGTGGGCCACATTTTTTCCCCCAAAGGTACCTTGCTACTGCTAGTGGTTAGGTCTCTATTTTCACATATTTAACTACTAATTGATTATAATCTGAAGAAATACCTTCAATCCCCAAACAGATGACTTAACAAAATCTTAGAACCCTAAACTCTTAGAAACCTTGAGCCTGCTGGGGCTTTTCGCCAAGACTAAAGCCCTTCAATTAAACATGCCTCCACATCCTCCCCAAATGGCAGGAGTCAGGTCATCAGAACTAGAACAAGACTGGGTTGACAGAGGGAGAAACTGAGGCTGAAGCATTAACAAGATCCTTGAATGAGGCCAGGTGTGGTGGTGCACGCCTTGTAATCCCAGCAACTCTGGAGTCTAAGGCAGGAGGATCAGGAGTTCAAAGCTAGCCTCAGCAACTTAGCAAGACCCTGTCTCTACATAAAATATTTTTTTAAAAAAGGCTGGGGATGTGGCTCAATGGTTAAGTGCCCCTGGGTTTAATCCCTGGTACCAAAAAATAAAAAAATAAAAAAAAAAAATAAATCCTTGAATAAACCACATAACTTTCAGGATGGAGCTAACATTCCTAACCCCAGTGTTGTATTCTTTTTCCAAAGAATACCTGTACCTGTAACATTTAAAAAAAAAATAGTTTTAGTTGTAATTGAACACAATTTATTTATTTGTTTATTTATTTATTTATCTATTTATGTGGTGCTGAGAAGCGAATCCCAGTGCCTCACACATGCCAGCCAAGTGCTCTACCACTGAGCCACAACCTCAGCCCCAACATTTTTTAAACTCTTGGTTCCTCATGATGAAGTCTGTACACATATTGGTTTTAAAGGATAAGGACAGTTTATGCAAGAACCTAGGCAATTTATTTACTTTAAAAAAAAAAAGGGAAAACCTTTGTAAGCAAAAAAGCCACTGGAAACTTAAGTTCTTCCTATAAAACAAAATTTTTAGCAGTTTCCAAGCATCCTGATTTTATCAGTATTTTATCTCTTCTTTCTTGAAGCAAAATTCAGTTCTAAAACTGGTAGGACTGTGGCATGAATATGACTTTAACAAGTGAAATTCACTTGGGTGTTAGAGCTGGGAGAGTGGGTTGTAATTCTGCATCTTCAGAAAGCAACTTGCAAACCAAGCTGTGACAGCAGGCTGCATCACACCAGTCACGCCTTCCTGGGGGCTTCACCAACAGGCCTAACATGAGCTGCCAGTGACTGGGATCTACAAAGAGGAAGATCTGCAAAGTTTAACAAAATGCTGAAGGAGGGACAGTGAACATCACTTGGAGCTGTTAGGGTTGAAAAGCTGGAGAAAGCCTGGTATTTCCTTCAACATAATGGAATCCCCCTCTGGCTGGATTACTTTATATTCGCTGCCACCAGCAAATCAACCCATGTTGACAGTCCCCAGGATTTCTGCCTGGAGAAAAGGTGAAAGGATCAAACAGACACAAATGACAAAGCACTAATATAGTTCTTTGTTCTCTGGAGAATCAGTGGTTTCTGAGTGCGTAAAAATGCACTTGAAAATCATTCTGATTAACACAAAGCAGAGCTATCTTCTCAATTAACTCGCTCTTATTAAAACCTATTTTCCAACCCTCAATTCTCATAAACCCATCCACATAAAAGAGCATGTTAATAGAAGGGGAAAAATGAGTCTCTAGCTTTTGCAGTCTAGCAACTTTCCCTAGAAAGTCCGGCTGCCCCTCTAGATGGATCCACAAGGCCCTGTGTAAACTAGGACTGTCCAATAGAAACAACGCAAGTCATGTGCAATTTAACATTTTCTACTCACCATATTAAAAAAAAAAAGGTGAAATTGATTTAAATAATGCATTACACTAAACCCAATACAGCCCAAATATTCTTTCAATATTAATCACTACATAAAATTACAGAGATATCTTACTTTTTTTATACTGTCTGAAAATATCTAGTTTGCATTATATCACATTTCCAATTGAACACTAGATTTTCACTAAAAATATCTGACCCATAGTGATTTCATAAAATTCACAGTTGAAACAGCAAAATCACATACCCAGGATGTTACAAATATTCTTTAAAAGGTTTTTAATAACTGATGTATGTTTTAAAATCAAATTTAATTAAAATTACATAAAGAACTTCACTTCTCAGCAGCACTAGCCATTTTTGGTGCAAACAGTAACCATATTGTGCACCCCAGGCTGGATACTACTCCAGCATCCTACAAGGATGAGTGGGGCCACAAGCTGCAGCCCTGTCCCCATCCTTTCAGAAACATCCTAGATTGAATAGACAATGACTGCACATGAACTATGTTCCTCCTCTTCATTTCTCTTAGCAAGTCATTAGAGTCCTCCAAATTGGAAGCCACTTACAGAGGATGAAGGCAACAGGGGCACTTTCCTCCTGCCCTCTGGACTCGAAGACCATGAGCCTTACGACACTCAGCAGGAAGAATACAGAGGAGTTTAGGCTCCATCAAGTCAAGTCTCTTACTTCTCTCTCTCTCTCTCTCTCTCAACCACCTTACAAATTTCCCTTGGAGCTGAAAAACAAGTTCGTTCAGGATGCCACTTCAGAAAGTTTCAGCTCTCCTCCCCAATACAAATTATTACCATGCAGTGTAACCCTTCCTCATCTGTATCATCCCTGAACTTGGTCACAATGCTCCTTAGAAGGTACCTAGCAATATAGCCCAGCACCTCCTGAAGGTCTGGGTACCCTATTTCATACTACTCATTTCTACCCTCCAGAATCTGAGCCATAAAATAGAAGTTTAAACTTTCCAAAAGATAATTTGCACTCCTCAAAGGAAAAATTTGTATCTAATAAAGAGAAAATAGAATTAAAATGGAATATCATGCAAAGTTCAAATACACGATTCTAACTTCCTGG
The DNA here is from genome assembly GCA_020662805.1 of Glaucomys volans. Taxonomy (NCBI): domain Eukaryota; kingdom Metazoa; phylum Chordata; class Mammalia; order Rodentia; family Sciuridae; genus Glaucomys; species Glaucomys volans. Next base: position 103,681 of record JAJEJO010002506.1, on the reverse strand, counting down.
ACAGTGGGCCTGCGTCTGACATGTCATCATCTGCCCATCCTGACTTCCAGGGTAAAACAGTTGTTGAAAAGTAATGCAGGCTCTCCTAGGCTGTGACTGAGGGTCTACTTGCAGAACACTTTCTTAAAAGGAAGAATGCTACATGAGGAACCTTGATGAGATATGCCTCTCACCATATAACCAACCCCTAAGATTGACCTTACGTTTATTCCTGCATTTATTCTTTTACCAGTTCTAGCCATCCTTATCAGTCTAACTTCCCCTACTTAAAAGACTAAAAACAACACAAGAATGAGCCTGAACAAACACCTTTATCACCTCCTCCACACTCATTTCTTCCCACTAAAACTAAAGGGATGTAGGCCCACCTGAGTCTTCATTTCCTTGGATCATCATGAAATCAAGACAACTATGCTGATGGACTGATAAGATTTTGAGTAAATTAAATAAATTAAAACATGTGAAAAAGGAAATGCAAACCCTGACCTATTATTCTTATGCAACAGTTTCCATTTCCTTCAGACCTAGGTTCAAAGGCAAATGCTGCTCCCCTTTTCTACTCCTTCAGTCAAGAGATTTAGAAAACTTAATACCTGTTGTCTTACTACATGATAACACTTTATGTATATTAGGTCCCTGGGTAATGGGTAATATTGTTCTCAATTCAGATTGGAAAAATCAATCCATCTAATTTTCAGAGACTGGCCTTGGATATGTCACTTCTAGATTTTAAGAAAAACCCTAAGAGAATGGAAGGCTATGACCCTGAGAATCCTGAGACCTAAACAAAAATTCCACTTCTTACCACCGTTAATAAACACCTTCTAGTTCAAAAAAAGGTTCAGAAAACCTCTTACAGGTAACTGTAGGGTTTTAACTATCATCCTGATTCAGTGTTTTATGCAAGTAAATCCCTCACCACCTGAACCCAGGTGCCTATTCAGGAGCCTGGCATGTCCCAGACCAAGTCTCTGCCCATGCCTGCCTGGCCTCAGCAGACCAGGCAAGCCTGGATCTAAGTCTGGTTTGGACCTAAGTCTTGTTCTTCGCAATTCCTAAGTCTTATTCTTCACAATTCCTTGTTCACCAGAGTCTGGACTTTGATATTTCCGTTGGGAGCCAAACTCATCTTTGTCTGCCTCTCAGACCCCGAAATCAACAAAAGCCCTAGGCTCTCCCACTCACCCTGCAGAGGAAGTCATCACATGAAGAAATTCAGCATGAGCAGGGCCTTGCCTGTCTTGTTCACCATCATGTCCCTTCACCTCTAGAACAGGGCTCACAGAGGTCACTCATTGAGTGTTTATGGAATAGGGGCTCCTCAGGAGACAGTTTCACTTAATTACGTGAAAAAAATGTTCACTCAAAGTTTAATGCGAACACAAACTCATCTTTTGTCCTGTTTTCACTTAGGGTCACCTGGTGACTTTTTAACAAGATTTGAAGCGCAACCATCTACCAAAGAACCAGGAAATACTACAGGCCACCCGCACTGCCTGGTTTCCTTTCCTCTCTCCAGGATAGACATTCTCTGCCCTATCATCCAGTTCTTTAACTGGTCTTTAAGCCTTATTCCAAGCTGTTCCAAGTTTCTGGAACATCTTGCCTACTGTGATCCCATCCCATCAAGCCTGCTGCCTCTCAAGATAGAAACTTCATAATGCATTTATACTTATTCCAATAATACCACTATTCCTTAAAAATACTTTAGAAATACCTTTTTTAGAACTTTCACAACCAGTTAAAGATGACAGTTTATTGCCATTTCTGATCAAAAACATGAACAGGCCTAGACTGTCAGACTTGACACAAATGATGTTAGCTGTTTCTAAAACTTAAATTCCACCACAAGGATGAACGTTGTTCAATATGCTAACCGTCTATGTAATGTGTCTTTTCCAGGTAGACTAAAAAAGGGGGGACATTGACTATGATTGTGCTCCCCTGAGTTCAATGCCTGATGTCCTACAGAAAATCAATAATTATTTGGTGAATAAATGAACAAATCATCTGAAGACTTACATAAAAGATTTTTCTTTGATTCAACAAATATGTGCCTGATACTGCTAGGTGCCGAGAATGTGGAAATGAGTTAGAAAAGAATAATTTCTATTTTCTTTAAGGAACTTATTAATTGAAAAAAAAATAAGGGGAAAAGAAAGGAAACTATCATTTATTGTCAACTCTTGGATCTATGTATAATTTCATTTAAACTTCCCAGGAATCAAATAACATTTTAATTGCCATTTTAAAGACCAAAAACTTGGGATTCGGCAATGTTCCATAACTTGCACAATGTTAATAAGTGACAAGCCAGGTTTGTAACCTAGAGCCTACTGGCAGCAAAGTCTAGGTACTTTCTCTGATTACGCTGAGCAACAGTTGTACAATTCAATTAAAATGGCCCTTTAAGGTGATGGCTTTTGAAAAGCTGGAGAAGAAATCACTTATATGGTCATCAGCCTGCTTCTCAGTCCTACCCCATACTGCTCAGAAACACCTTAGGTGACAAACTGATAAAAAGTCTTAGAAGTACTCCAAAGACCAACTGCCACAGCTCTAATTCACATGGGCATCAAGAAGCCAAAGGCTTACTCAGTCAGAGGTTCATGACCCCCTTTCTGTGTGAGGCTGGGGTGAAGGTGCATTTAGCAGAGGCTGACGTTTGAATGTTGGTGGATCCACAGATGCCTATGGACGGCTGGGTGGATTAAGTAGCAGACAGAACCTGGCACATGGGGAATTGGAAGGAAGAAGGTGGTTTAGAAACAGGAACTAGTGTTACTAAAATGGGTTACCTTTCTACCTTTGGGACATCTGCTGTAAATTAACAAGATACTTCCCCCCTTCTTAAGTAGAAGATGAAGAATGGATACTTTCAAGTTTCATTTCAATGGCTTGGAAGCACCCAGGCTCACTTTGAATCTTGGCCGTGGCACTTGATGTATTACTTTGACCTGGCCATAGCTGAGATGGCTCATTGACTCTATCCATGCCAGGTTCAAGAAATCACATGCTTTCATAGGGGACTATGTGATAAAAAATGCAATGCTCATAAAACCATTATCTGTGGCAGAATTTAAGCCACTCTCAAGTCCTTCTGCAAATTATCTGTTTTTAAACAGGAGAATAAAATAGAATAAATAAATAGAATAAAATGGGAAAATGGAAATCAAAAGGCCTGATTCCTATAAAAAAGCTGAATAGGAAAAGTGGATGCTGCCAGGTCTATGTATCCTGGTGTGATCGGATAATTCGCCCATTCAGTTTGGGCAGATATTCAAGGAGGAATAATTCAAGGTAACTTCTGTAACACTATTACTCATGTACTACACAAAGGGAAAACAGGCATTTGCTTCTTTTGATTAACATGTTGGTGACTACAGGTAAGACATCAAATCATCTTCTGAGCAGAGGTTTCCCTGCTGTCTGATATAGTAATGAGTATCGTGAACCATCTGTCGCCAGCTTCACCTGGATTGACAAATCAACTCTCAGTGTTGTTGAGCATAGGAGGTAAGTGTGAGGGTGCTGGGGGTGCTGCCTGCATTGTTCTAATAATAAACACTGTTCATTTCCTGCATTGAGGTTCCTGGTTCTTTGCTAAGGATACTTCTTTTCCACTTGGGTCCAAAACCATACAGGGGAAACATGATGCATAATCACCTACTTGCTCTCCTTCACCTTTTCTATAAACTTACACCTTTTCTATAACCTCTGAGATTAAACAGAGGAGAAAGATGATACAATGAGGAGTGAAGGGAAGGACTGTACTGAACAAACTGTGCCAGAGACTCAAGGTATTACTCCTTTCTGTTTTACAAAGGGAGAAACAGAGTCTCGGTGAGGTTATAGAACTTGCTTTCCAATGCCACACAGAATTTGAAGCAAAGTATGTCATATTTCAAAGCCATGGTCTTTCTACATTTTCTCCCCAGAAAGAGAAGTAAGGATCTCTGGCCAAATGAAAGTAGTTCCATGGACTTAGGGAAGATGGTAGAAAATGTATTAGAAAGTGTTTTTCAAAGTTGTAGCACTTAAGAGGATGATTACAAAATGAGGATTAGGTGATTTGAACAGGAGATGGTGTATTCAGGGCCAATGACAGAGAGTCCTAACAGCAAGGGCCATCCTAGGTCCTGCAGAGGCAGAAGCAAGAAGGGACACTAGTGTCCAGGATGACAGGCAGCAGCACCATGGCAGCCAAGCACCAACAAGCAGGATTCGAACCCCGTGAATGCTGGTGGGAAAAGACCAGTGGAAGGTGACAGATGCACATGCTATAAATGTGTTAAAAGTTTATTCTGGAAGGAAAATGTCCTCTCCCTGCACAGAGCTGAACAAAGGAGAGGGTGTCCATTTTCTTTTGACTTCTCCTGCTTTTTACTTCCTGCTTCTTTCCCCATGGTAAGCCTGGGCAGGAAGGGGCCTTCAAAATTGAGACCAGCATCCTCATTTTTCAGATATAAAATCTGAGACCAAGAGAAGTATCTGAGATCACACTTCTTGTTTCAGAAATCAGGTAGTTATCAGTTCTTCTTTTTGTTTTACACTGTACTAAAGAGAGAAGGGTAGTTTGAAGCACAAGATGCCAGAAATTTTACTTGGTGATAGCTCTACTTTTCTCAAATTTCCCTCATTCTATGACTCTGTGCTTTGAGTCTTTTATCACAAGGCATTTAAGATCTGCACCGAGCCATCCCCATGCTATTGTCTAGGTCAGTTCTACCATAGCTGACCAGGTTTAAGGTCAGAATCAAAGAGTGGAATGTTGTCTTTTTATGCAGAGCTTCCTAAACTAGTACCTTCTTGGGTAACCAACCATCCTGGTTTGCCTGAGATTAGGGGAGGTCCCTGGGATGTGGGATTTGGGGTGTTAAAACCATGAAACTCTCAGGGAATGTGAGACAAGTTAGTCACCCTGCCTTCAATAAGGCCATGTTCTCAGCTGAGCTAATGAACCCAGACAGGTATCATGCATTTAGCTGTTAAAACACCAGCACAATGGTAGTTAAGATTTCTTTTTGTTTTTCTTTCCTTTTTTTTTTTTCCAGAAAAGAAGCAGGATAAAGATTAATGACTATAAAGGGCTTTGAGCCCTTGGGGAGGAAGGTATTCTCAAAGTAGGAAGTGCTAAGTCCATAAAAGAAACAATATGAGAACGCAGTGGGGCTTTTTCATACCTAACAAGTATGACTAAACCGCTGAACACTTCCTGTTCCGTCCCATGTCTTTCTGAAATTTGCTTTTCCTTATAGGCCAAGAAAGTAGAAAAAAATAATAATAATTCTCTCTCACTTCTGTTAAGAATAACAGTGGGAAATTTCAAAATCTCCAAAGACATCTTTCTAATCATTTAACAAGCTCTTGCTTTTATGCAGAGTTATGGAGAAACAAACAACACTCATTTTTCTCTACAAGCATCCTAAGTTCTTGTTACATGTAATTTTGGGCCAGCAGAGAAACATCTGATTAGAAAAGATAAACTTGCACTTAAGTTGTACTCCCGGGCCATCCCTCTACTTACATGTTCAATCGAAAATGCTCCTCTATTAAACACTGTGCTAGGTGCTGGCAATACAATGTTGAATAAGAAGAATATATTTTTATTTTCTGTATCACTGTTTCCTAAAGATCCAAAACTACCTTGCTGGACTTATTTATGACTCTTTTTATTGCTGTGGAGAAAGAGCCGCTCCTAAAAGAGCTGCTCCTTTTCTAAGCCCACACTTCAAATCACCTGTCATTTGGGCTGGCAGCCCTTCTCATTCACAAAGGCAGCCTCACATTCTCCTTTCCTGGGTCATCATGACACTGGAGGCACAAGGCTCAGACTAGGGAAGAGGGATGTGAAGCCACGGCACGGGTGTCCGGGGAGAGTGCCCCTGGCCTTATGCACAGGAACGGCTTATAGCTCCCTGTATACGTGTTTCAGAAAGCATTCTTGTACCTTCTCTGGTGTACTAGAGGCATGAAGTGATTTTCTGGGAAAAGGCAAATGGCAGCTCTCTGAGGGATCACAGGGCACAGGAAAGGCTTTCTTTCCTTTGGCTTCTTCTCCAAAGGGTTGACTATTATATCTTCCGAAGCAAAGGAGGAAAATCAAATCCAGCTCACAAACCCACCCACATTCTGCAGTGGGGAGAGCTGCAGACACCATTATCTGGACATGTAAGAGGAAGTCTCAAGGGCTGAGAGGAAAGGGTTAGCAGAGCAGGGACAACTATCAGATGTCCACTCAGTGAAAGGGCCACCTCACCAAGGAGTCCACAGTCATTAAACTCAGCCCTTGCCTGGTGGACAGAGCACGCTGGGGCCTTGACGACTTGCACCTTTGTGCACACTACAATTGGCTCCTTTGAGTGCAGCAATCCAAGACCAGAGCCTTATTGGACTTCCTCTGTTTATACAAGACCTGTCAAGCAGGTTATGCTGCTTTTCTGCCACTTTTCTTTCCCTCTAAAATGCCAAAATACCAGGACACGAGAAAGGGATAGGTTTTCTCACTACAATCCCAAAGGACCATGGAGGCACCCATAGACTGCAGTCTTTGCTGGAGGCCTGCTGTTACTCTCTTAAGTGAGGGGGTATGTTTTTAAGGATTGTGAGGGAAGAATTATCAAAAGTAAGGTCAAAGTCGAATGCACTTTGTTTCTATCATTATTGCTGGCCTCTTTCCAGAGGGAATAAAATGCAAGCCCTGTGGTTGCATCAATAGTAATTTTCACTTGCACAGAAAACCCTTCCAGTAGCACATGAACAGTCATGAACTCCTCTATTCTGTGAACCTAGAAAACATGGTAGAGAGAAATTAAATAATGTCTCCACAAATCAAAAACCAAGGATTGAACCCAGGACGGCTAGTCTTCCTGCTTTAACCCACAAGACCAGCGTACCCTGGGAAAATGGTTGTTATTTCACTACAAAAGAGATGGCATTCTAATTCAGACATGTGAGGTAAAAATAAAAAATCTTAAAAGATACCAATTATTTTGTGGAAAGAAGAATCAATGAAACAATAACCCAGGGAACACTCCCTACCCCACCTGCCAAGATGGTACCTAACCAAGGTCAACACTGAACCAAGAGTTCAAAGGCCTCTATCTTCCCCATAGTATGAGTCAGTCATATTGAGATTGTTTGGAAGTTAAGGAAGGAATCATCAAACAGCTAGTAGTCACACCAAAGAGTAGTAGCAAACGGGCCACTCCTATCACCTCTTCTTTTGCATTCATAGTGAAGTCAGTGAACCAGGGAGCAAGTGCCTCAGATCCCAGGAGGCTCAATTCCTCAAGCATGAGCACACACTTACTATACGTGACCCAATTCCCACCAGTTCCAAGATGGCTGCCTAACAGCTCTACAGACCTTCAGGCAGATTCTGCAAGGAAAGAAACAAAGCCTCTGAACAGGCTTCCCTCTCAGTGCTTCCACCCACAGGAATGTACACGCAGGAGTACACCCAGAAGAAGAGAGAAAAACTCTGAAAGCACGGGCAAAGTTCAACTGACAGCTGCCCCTTTTAGGCTGTGAACTGGTGCACCTGGCCATTTGGCAACTGTTCTTTAGCAGATTTTACCTGCCTGAGCAGGAAACAGTGATAAGGCTACAGCTAGTTCACATTGCCTGTCACGGTTTCTCACAGCTGAGCAGAACCCAATTTAGAAACAGAGCTTTAAACTGTTGCTTCAGTTCAATGTCATCAAGCCATCAAAAATGAGAGATAATGTATGTAAAAGTGTTTTGAATCTATAAAGTGCAGCATACAATATTACATAATTTTTATATTAAATAGTACTAAAAATAGAACATTACATTGTAAATAAACATTGATAACTATAGAGCCACCATCTAGGCATATGGTTAAAGACTTAAAGAAATCAGGGCCAGGGAGTTAGTTATTATGTAAAAACAAAAGTGAAACAAACAAAAAATAGTTAAAAACTCTCTTAAAGGAGTTTAAATATTTAATAAATAAGTTTTAATGGTTTCCTTTAACAACAACAATAAAACAAATATGTATGATCCAATTCAACAGGAAAGCTAATGCCATAAATGTCAAAGGGGATCTCCAGACAGCCTCAGGCAGACCTACCTCCTCTATAATGCATCTGATTTTTTAAGATGCAGACTATTCTCAGGTTGACTTCTCTCATCTCATGCAAGGGACTGTACAATCCCTCTTTAATCTACTCCTCTGTGCTTCCAGCTTGAAAGAAGAGTGGACAGAAACAGAAGTTCTGCATAAATGCCACCTCCTGAAGAACAGATCACCAACTTCCTTAACAGCAAGAAGCGCCATTTTCTCCTACCAGGATCACCTGCTGTGGAGCCTCAGAGGGCATGTGGTTACAGCACACTTGTGGACCACCACGTCCTTGGGCTTCCTCCCAACACATGTGACGCAGCCAACACGGCTACCACACTTTCTTCTCTTAGAAGGATGGAAATCACAGATTCGTTTCCCTCACACTTTTAATCAAGTCTCTCAACACAAAACTTGCTCCAAGTAAGCTTGAGGTTCTCTTTTCTTAATTCTTATTCCTTATTCCTGTCTTTATTGCTCCTCTCAAGTGACTTCACAAGTGACACCAAGGAGGGATATGAGGAGCAAGGCACTGGAAAACACAGATACCAGAAGAACAGCGAGCTCCCAGGACCTTGAGCTGCCACCATGAGGAGGGGCCCTGAGAAACAGGGTTTAACACCACAGAGTCTATACAACAAAAGCTGGGTCTGTGAGATGTGCCATTGGCTTGCCGGGGAACTCAAAGGATGCAGGGCACGGCTGTTATATACGGTTTTTTCCTTACTGCTCTCCATGAGAGAGTCAGACAAACTCCCCTTTCAACAGCTTGTCTGTCCTGGCTGGTGTTTATAGTCACACAGGGGCAGGTAACCTCGTCAGAGCTGGCAGCAGGTCTCTGCATCCTTTGCCCATCCATAGCTCACCTAGCCCCCCAACACACATAACAAAGTCTCTGCCCTGACTACAAAAGCACTGTGTGTCCCCTTTCTTTGAGCTGCTACACTCAGATTCAGATCATGGCACTGACATTTGCTAGCTGTGCTAGCCGTGTGACTGCGCAAGTGATTTGCCCTTGGACCTCAGTTTCCTCGCCTGTAAATTGGGGATGGAGATGTCCATCTTGAAATATGTGCCAATTACAGGAAGCCACAGGTGTGCGCCAAAGTTCTTACTGCAATATTATACACATCTAGACCATCAGAGGTGCTGCTCTGCCTCTCTAGCTAAACTCCCCAGGTGCCTAATCCTGAACTGATTTGTACTTTTTAATCACTTATGTCATTGTATTATCTTCCCACCTAGATTATGAAGGAATCATGTTACTTAAGCCTTTACTATCCACTGTATGAGCTACGTGCATAGTAGGTACCCCCCAAATAACTCCAGTCTAGATGACTGAACAAGTGGATCATTTCCCTACTTCCAGTAAGATCTGGTAATATTTTCTAGGGAAGGGACTGTGGGCTCTGAAAACAGCTGCTCTCTCCTCCACCCCTTAGGCTCCTTGTGCCTCTTCTTCCAAACATACCCACTGCCATTTGGAATGCTGTGAAAATCTCTGAGCCAAATCATCCATTCACTCAATCACTTCCTGAGTACATATTATGTGCCAAACACAAGAGGCACTATGGACATAGTACTATTGCATATAGAAATGGGTAAGACACAATTACTGACCTGCCCTTGAGGCAACTAGAAGGAGTCAGATGGGAAGGTAACTAACACTCCAGGTAATATGTGCTCAGGTAAGAATGTATAGGACAGATATGTGAATCCTGGGGCCAAGGAAGTCATAATTCATTTTGAGAAGATTACTCTGAAATTTCAAAAATATATACTGCCTCTGAGATAGAACTTCAATGCACTTTGTTGAAATAATAGGTAAAAGGGAAATCCCATCCTAACCTGTTACAAAACAGGTCAAAACTTATTAGAACAAATGCCATTCCAAAGAAAATCTCAGGACGGCCAAGTCTTCATTACTGCCTTTTCTCATTTTAAGCCATCCACAATGCAAAACAAAAGAATTTACTTACAACTAAAATTCTGAATTCTGACCAACGCATTCACATACATATTCACAGCATGACATCCCAACACATAGCACTATACTAGATGTTGAAGAAAAAAAAGAGAAAGAAAAAGAAGTCTCAACAACTCCCTGCTGATTCCTGGCAGCAAACAGGTCCTGGAGAAAAGATGTCCCATGACTCAAGGGGAAACTGATAGGGAAAATGGGCAGAGAGTGGGTGATAATCAACTCATGATAGAAGAAATACATGGTACTGTGTTTGGATATGGATTGTTCCCCAGAGGTTCATATGCTGGGAGCACGGTCCTCCGTGTGGTGTGCTGAGACGGGGACCCTTTAAGAGGTGGGGTCTAGGGAAGGTAATTAAGTTACAGGAGCTCCACACTCATGAATAGAATAAGGCTGCCTCACAAGAACAGGTTGTTATAAAGGGAGGCCACTCCACCCATTGGTCCCTTCCACACATGGCCAGTTCCTTTTCTGTTCCTTTATTATACCGTAATGCAGCTGAGTTACCATGCTGATGAATTCTCCAGTCAACAGAATTGTTAGCTAGATAAACCTCTTTTCTTTCTCTTTCTTTCTTTTCTTTTCTTTTTAATTAATCTTTATTTTATTTGTTTTTATGTGGTGCTGAGAATCAAACCCAGTGCCTTACATGTGCTAGTCAAGCACTCTTCCACTGAGCTACAATCCTAGCCCAACCTCTCTTTTTTTTAATGAAGCACCCAGCCTCAGGCATTTTGTTACATCAATACAAAATGGACTAATAAACATGGTCATGAAAAGCCAATATCCCCAAATTAGAAGTTAGAAAACCTAAGAGCAGGAGAATAAGACCTAATTGTACGGATACTGGAGTGTCCTCTACCCCAAACCTTGTAATATATGAAGGAAGGCCTCATACTATTACAAAACAAGTCAAAAGCAGTTTGGGAAACCTGCAAGGGTCTCATGCACAGATCACACAGCCAGACAAGCCCCATGTAGAGATATACATCCACCAGAAATATCTTAAGAAACTGTTGCAACAATTTTCCTAGTTAACATTTTATGCCTATTTCTCCAAGGCCTATCATTATTTTTCTGCCCTGCTTCTCCCCAACTCTTTATTCCTGTCATCAACCTAACCCCCTACTGATACAGAGCATTAAAAAGGCTTCCTGAGAGCTAGGCTTTACCTATCTCTCCATCCTACTCTGATACTCCCTAGTACCTAGCAGAGTAACTGGCACATAGCAGACCTTGGATCAATGTTTATTTCCTACTCAGTCATAGGGCAAGCACAGAGAAACAATGAGAAAATGAACCCTTGAAACACCACATGGTTTCCATGTTCTCCCCTGGACATAAACTCTCCCAGGGCTGATGGGCATAGACCCCATGCCACATGATTGGCTCCAACATTAAAGACCTGTGAAAATGCCTCACAGCTTCCCTCCAAACCATCAGAATATACTCCCTTTCTCTAGGAGCTGCCTGCCAAGAAGACTGCACATAGAAACCTCAAACCTTATATAAGCCCTGGTCACATCAACTGTACAAAAGCAGCTCGTACAAGGACCTGTCAGAGGGAAACCTGAGCTACAAGAGTAACCAGACTCAGGCAGCTGAACTGCTCACAATCCAGAGGTACTGACAGTTTAGCTGGGAATTTAAACCAACTGTAACTGGCCAATACCTGACAATGATGTCCCCATATGGTGAACTAACAGGCAGCATCCCTTACGTTGGAAGCTAGGGAGGAACGTGGCATCAAACTCCCTGGGTCAGAGAATGCAGGGTGGTCTTGGTGGGCCTGCTCTCCCTACAGGGACACTCAGGAGAGTGAGTCCCACCCTCCCATGGTCCTACACTCTTCCTGGTGGTTCTAAAGATTTACCTATTTTAAAGATTTTAATGGGTGGTCCAGGTGGTAGGCAGTGAAAAAAAAAACATTTTAAAAATGGTTAGCAATGTCACCTCATCTGGGTATGTGTGACCCTGTAGCTGGAGGAAGAAAAGAGCAGAAGCTATTACAAATGTGTTAGTCAAGGAGAAGCCAGAACAGGATGAAGAACTAGAAAGGAACCCCGATGGGCTAAGGAATCCAGCTTGATGTCATGCAATAAATCTCCAAACTCCTACTATGTGCCTGGTACCACTCTGGGATAAGGTTTTTTTAAAAGGTGGCTGGGGTGGGGGGAGTCCTCGAAGAACTCATACTCTTAAGGTCACAGTTTATGATGACAAATGTACATATAAGTTTTATTTAGAATTTTATTAATTTTCTTACAAAATTTCTCATGAAGGACAAGAAAGAAAGGGAGAGAGGAAGGGAAGAGCTTGTAGAAGAAGGAAGGCAGGCAGGGAGGGGGAGGAAGATAGGATTGTAGGTATTAAATATGATGATCTTTGTCATATGCTTATTCTCTGACATATGAAAGTGCTCAAAAAATATTAGCATGAGTATGAGTATCTCATTGTTACAGGGAGCCTGTTAGAAGATCATAGAAGTCTACATTGGAGATACACACACAAACACACACACACCATACATATATACGTTCTATATATATTTATTTCCCCCCCCTAAGGGCTTATCATGGATTAATGCATTTAACACTCACAATTCTGAGTCATTTCCATTTCATAAATGAAAAAACTTGGGTACCAAATGACTGTATAAGCTACAAACTACCCAGTTACAAAACTATCAAGTGAGAGATCTAGGATTCAAACCCAGGTAATCGATTTCAGAACTCATCTTCTTATCCATTACACTTGTAGTTCTCAGAGTATGGCCCCTGGAACCTAAGAATCCCTCAGATTCCCAGCCCAGGTCGACTAATCCAGAAACCTGAGGGAAAGGGCTCAGCAAGCCAGCCATCTGAAAAAACCACTGAGGTGGTTCTGATGAGCATGCGTCCAAGCCCCATTGTGATAATTACATTACAGTGCTCCTCGTAACAGCTAAATTAAGGCAGAGAATAAAACACTGCTCCATCACTAGAATGGGCCTCACCCAGCAATAGGCAAAGGTCAGAATATGTGGATCATCCATTTCTGTCAGTTTAGGGAGTGGCCTAGGATTGGGGCTTGGCAGAGCAATCTCAACTCTCTTTATTCTCAGAGAACTCCACTGGGCTTCTCTAACTCTATACTTTGATGGAGAGGGGCTGGGACAGGGGAGGGCAAGAACCTGGGGTGTTCTCAGAATGACTTAACTCCTTCACAGCACCTGAACATCCATTGGTAGATGCAACGGGCTGCAGTGACCCAAAACATACACCACCAAATTAAAAAATTAAATTTGAGGTGGAAAGCCTTGCTAGTTCAGCTTCTGATGAAGCCCAACAGGTGAATCTGTCTGTTCTTTTACTAGAGACAGTTCATTTATTCAACTGACTACCCAGTTGGGGATGGCTGGATGGTCAGAGCCTCTGGCTGCCTCCCTGGAGGTGCTACCTGTTGGCCACTTCACTGTTCATTAGCACCTCTCCTGAGGACAAGCAGGAGGGAATAAAAGGTGAGGAAGCTCAAGCCAGTCAATTTCTCTCCTTGTTAGCACTTCTGGTAAAGACTTGGTGGGAGAAGAATTGCTATCAGCTAAAATGAGACACTGAGTTGTCTGTGGGCTTTTCCATGTTCTCCCTGCCCCTAATTATCAGATACAGTCAAGTCAGCCTAACCCAGTCTACAAGCAAACAGAAGTATAATGTTCAAATTCCGGGTTTTCCACAGAAATGATATCTCCTTCCGTCAATTACAGTTCTCAAAAAATGCCAAGGTCATGGACAAATCTGAACACTTATGCAAAGGTTCAGGAAGGCGATCACATCTTCCAAGTTGATTTTTCCCACCACTCTAACTTCCCATGACCTAACAGAACACTTACATCTTTACCTCATAGGAAAAACAAGAAAGTTAAGGTTCACTAGGCACCTTACACCTGGGAGGGTGCCAGACCTTCAACTGCTTATCTTATAAACAGTTGCTTCATTCTGAAAATGCTGGGCAAGAAACTTTTATCTCTTTGACAGATAGGGAAACTGAGACCCAGAGAACTTAAATCTCAGACTCACAAGTGCCAGAGTTAAGATTTGAACACACAGCTGTCTCCCCATCCCACCCTCAAAAAAAAAAAACATAATAATAATAATCCTATGTCCCTTCCGCTATACAGCACAGCCCTGGATAAGATTTTTACCTCGAACTAGAATTGTCTCCAACACTACTATCAAGTAGATACCTAAGCTGATGGCTCCTTGTGACTTTTAAAAATAAAGGCTTGCCTGAACATGCTAATAGTATCTTCAGAAATCAACTCTTCCCCCTTTGGTAATTGCAAATGCAAAGAACGGTCAGCTTCCATTCCTTTGCCATATCTGTAACACAGGGCCACCAGTGCTGCTCAGGCTTCTGATTAGCAGGAGACCAGGCATTTCCTGCAAGGCGGAAGCCAAGGCCACGGTGGGAGAGTAGGTGGTGAGACACACCCTCACTTCCCCAATGACTCAGAGCCAGCAAGTATACCAGTGCCTAGGTGGCAGAAGCTCATGCCCTTGATGTCACCACATGACCACTTCCTACTTCAGGGAGGGAAGTTGCAGAATGGCCCAGTGTGAGAGAAGAAGAAAGAAAGCAGGAGAGACTGTTAATCGGTCTCCATTCCTGTCTTCCATTCCCCCATTTCTGCTCTTGCCTCAGCTTCCCTCTACCTCACTGGAATTCATTGGCATCTTGTCCTTCACCTCCCCAAGCCTGGGTGCCTTCTGTGACTGCCTGGCACCCCCAAAGAAGCTATGGCACGTGAGTTTGTCACTGTAAAGGACACCAAGGCCTCTCAGTGCTGGCCAGATATAAATGCATCTTTAGCCAGAGGCCTGTCAAACTACAAAAGGTCTCCCCTTGTTACTTGTCAGCCTGTGAGGGGAAGACAGGTTGGTGTGCTCTGTCTCCCCACAGGAAAACACAAGAGCCTATTCTTGCATGACAGTCTCTTCACATCTCTATCTACATCATTTATTATCTTGGTCACATTCTAGACCTAAAAGATCGCTCTCTTTCATGGGTCTAAAGTTTGCTATTTTTAATATGTACTATATTGCCCAAAGAGATTATAAGATAATTTGGGACAAAGACCATCTTTCCTTCACCAAAGATCAATAAGATGCTAGACACCCAGCAGTGCCTCCTACCTCAATACACAGGCCTCCTGCCTAGAGCAAATGGATTCCAGACTCCAGTATTCTGGCTTCAGCGGCCTGGGCTTCAGGATCCCTCTCCCCAGTAGACTTGTGGACATGATGCCACCTTGACCAGTCCTTGGGTATCATCAACATCTTTCATTCAATCTGGTCTGCTTCCAGTTGGATGCCAGGGAAACACACTGATCGCCCTAACAGACTGCATGAAACATGAAGCACATACATTGTACACAGCCATGGCAACTACAGAAGAGAGAGGCAAGCCCAGACCCTGGACATTTCCTGTCTGAGTGACTCTTTCTGAATCACAGGACAGGGATCTGCCAGAAGCTCTCCTGGTGACTGGGTTTGAGTATCAGGCAGCCCAAGCCCAACTCCTGTTTCTTACAACAGACGGTTCTAAGCACCAGCCGCTGCACACCAGCCGCTGCACGGCATGACCTGTGCAGTCTGGGCATTTGCGCTTGTTCACTGCTGTGCTGTGGCTGTCCTGAAATTCTCCATGATTTTTAATCAAGGGGCCCTGCATTTGCATTTTGCACTGGTCCCACCAGTTACAAAGCTGGTCAAAGTCACTTCAAAACATCTAGCAATTCTGGGAAGCTGCACCAAGAGAAGCTGTGGTCAAGCACACTGCAGGGCTTGGTGCCAAGGGGAGGGAGCTGGTCAGCATGAGGGAAGTACAGGTGCCTGAAAGGGGGCAAAGAGGCCACTGGGACCAATCCAGGCACCAGAAGGGTCTCTCAAATGCACACAGAAGCAAAGCCCACTTTGGAGAAGCATTTTTTGAAAACTCTCCAAATCTATGTAAAATATTTAATTATGGGCCTCTCTCTCTCTCTCTCTCCCTCTGATTTATAAAAAGTCTGGCTTTCCCCCTAGATTTTAAAGAAGTCTGTTCTAAAAGATGGTATTCTATTTGTTTGTCCTTTTCAGCTTGAAAGAAAGAGATTTGCCTGAGATAATGGGCTGAGGAGACTGAGAGACTCCATTTCCAGGTGGTTCATGCTCTGTTGAAAGTTCAGGCTCAGTTAGAGAACTGGTGAAGGCGGAGGAATTCAGGGTCAGAGGTGGGGAATGCTAGGGGCCTGTCACAGTGCAGAATCCCTGAGTGCAAGTCCCTGGCTGAACATCAACAACAAGCTCTATGAGAAAAACCCAAAGTATAATCTCTAAGAAGTGGCTTTGGGAATGCTTCCCCAAGTGTTTTTAAAAGAAGCCAGATGACAAAGATACTATTTTTTTAATGCTTCCATAATTGTCTTGTGATCACCTGCAGGCACGTGGGGTGGAGGCTTTGTATCAATGTTCATGAAGCTAGAGATGGATGAATGGATGCTCCTACACACACACACACACACACACACACACACACCATAGCATTACTGCATTATACTATTGGTGCACAATGGCTGTTAAGAAAACAGTTGTTTGTTTGTTTGTTTATTTATCAGAAACGAATATTCCACAGCACCCGTGCATCCTGCTTGTTACTTTGCTCTGTCTTAAACCCTGTGCATGGCCTCTCCTCCAGAACCGTGAAATCAGCAGGAAGCAGATATGTTTTATGGGCTATGTGTCACTTAGCGACGCCTGTGCATCCTAATGGGTGATGAAATAAGGGAGCTGAAGCAATTGCCATCAAAGCTGAAAAAACAGCAGCCTGGGCCCCAGGTTGGTCCATTCTTAGGAAAGAGGAGCTGCTTGCCTGCTTTTTGGAAAGAAAAAAAATGTAGCTGAGCAGACGCTGCTATCTTTGGAGTGAGTGCACAACCTTAACGTACAGGGGTGGGGGGCCACATCGAGCAACCACACAGGCAAAACAAAGGTTTCCTTAAGGCCCAGGAGCAACCAGCTATGTGCACTGCAGGCCTGAAGCACCTTGGCACCATCTTCCATAACACCTGCTTATATGAGAGCTTGCTGTTTACCACATTGGCCCTTTGACCTTTGGAATCAAAATCACCTCTATTATTTTAGATCTAAGAGATAAGGAATCTCTACCTATTTATAAGACGGAGATAAGTGGCTGAGCAGCTTACCAACTATGAACAACTGCTTTAAGGACACTGGGGCTTACGATTAGTACTGGATGACATGAACACAGGGTTGAATCACAGAGATCACAACAGGCACAGATTACTGCAGCAGCTCAGAGGGTTACTTCACCCACCATGGAAAAGAAAAATCACAGCTTGTAAGAACTAGAAGGGGAAAGAGTGATCCTCCTGTGTGGGTCCTTTATATCACAGACAGTGCTATGGAGATGTCGAACGGGACCCAGCTGCTGCTGTGAGCATCCTTAGAGGATTCCTAGAACAGAGGACAAAAAATAGGAACCACAGTCCTGTTCTGGACTACCAATTCCAGTTCAAAGTAGACCAAATTCTGAAGCAGCCCAAATAGACCTGCTCACTTAGGTCATAAATCAATTCTGATCCATCAGACCATGGCCCCGATGACGACGTATTTGGTTCCAAGTGGTCTTGAACACACGGGTGACAAGAAAGATGTTGCCTTCTTTCGGCTTTTTGGTATTGGACCCAGAGTACTCAGCAACTTCCCTTGAACCAAGACTGCAGGCTTAATACAGTCAGGTCAAATGACACCGCTCTTCCCTGAGCTCTCCTATTTATGTGAAGAAAGAACTGCTGAAAACCATCCCTCTCCTGCTCCTGGGGATTGAATCCGGAGCCCTGCACATGCTAGGCAGATCTACCTCGGTGCCACATCCCTAGTCATTTTGATTTTGCATCAGAGTCTCCCTAAGTTGGCCAAGCTGGCCTTGAACTTGTGATCCTCCTGCCTCTGCCTCCCAGTTGCTGAGAGGAGTCACACACCCAACACTGAATACTTATTGATTATAGTTACAAACCTAATCAAGAAACCCGAGAGAAATTTTGACTGGGGTTAGTATTCCTCCATCCTCTCTCCCAGTTTAGATGTTTAAGAAACTCAGTCTTTACTTCCAAAGGTCTTGTTGCAAAATTATGACCAAAATTACATAGAGAAATCAGCTGTCATAAGTCCTCAATTCATGATATTCAGAGAAAACCAAACTTTGATCAAAAATAAGAAGAGCAATGCCTGACCTGCTTTGTAAGAAGCAGTGAGCGCAGATTCAGAGGGGGACAGGGCACAGCATGAAGAACACAATGCAGGCAGGATGGACCTGGATTCAAATTTCAGGGAAGCCACTTATTAGCTGTGTCACCTTAAGTGAGCTACTGAACCTCCTGGAGTTTTGGGTTTCCTCATCTTTAAAATAAAAATAACATCCCCTATTTCACAGGATCATTGTCAGGATCAAAAGAGACAATGTGTATATAAACCACTGGGCCCTCAATGAATAAACGGTAGTCCTCTTATCTGTAGTTTCCCTTTCCTCAGTTTCTGTTACCTGGGGTCAACTTGCAGTCCAAAAACGTGAAATGGAAAATTCCAGAAATAAACAATTCACGAGTTTTAAACAACTTTTATTATGATATATTGTTATGATTTTTTTATCATTAGTTATTGCTGTCAGTCTCTTACTGTGCCTGATTTATAAATTAAACGTTATCATAGGTACGCTGTACTGGAAAAAATACAGTACTGTTATGCACTATCTAACATTTCAATCAACAATGGACAGCATATCTGACAGAGTTTCCACAAGATTATGTCATTTATACTGGGCGAGGTGGCACAGGCCTATAATCCCAGTGACTTGAAAGTCTGAGGCAGGAGATCGCAAGTTCAAAGCCAACTTCAGCAACTTAGGCCCTAAGCAACTTAGCAAGACCCTATCTCAAAAAATAAGAAGGGCTGGGGGTGTGGCTTAGTGGTTAGGCACCCCTTGGTTCACTCTCCAGTATAAAAAAAAAAAAAAAAGATTATGTCATTTAGTAACATCACAGCCATCTCAGTTTGTATACTTCATGATATCCACATACTGATGAAACTGCCCAACAGCACATTTATCAGGATGTAACCCATTGTCGTATGAGGCATGACTGCACTCGTGGTTTGGTGCCGTAGATGGTTTCAAACATCTACAGGGGGTCTTGGAACATAGCCCCCATAATGGGGAGTGCTGTATATACAATAAGAGTTAGCAGGACTTCCATTCATGATGATCATTTTATATCTTGGTTTCACTTTCCTTCATTTTCTTTCTTTCTTTCTTTTTTTTTTTTTTGGAACCAGGGATTGAACTCAGGGACACTCAGTCACTGAACCACATCCCCAGCCCTATTTTGTATTTTATTTAGAGACAGGTCTCACTGAGTTGCTTAGGGCCTCACTAAGTTGCTGAGGCTGGCTTTGAACTCACAATCCTCCTGACTCAGCCTCCCAAGTCGCTTGGATTCAGCCTCCCAAGTCGATTGGATCATTTTCAAAATAAATAATCACTAGGGTCCATCCCAACTCAAAGTTTAAAGAAAAGAAGAGGGCTCAACTCCACTAATATAGTCTATCTCATGGCCAAAGAAAGAGAAATGATGTATAATTTCATAATATTTCAGTTTTCAGTGTAAATATTCATAGAATTATAAAATTATATATCCCTCCAAGAATTCATACTTGTTTGGGTTAAATTTAAAAATGATGTGATCTTTCACATCTGAAACACTTTTCAAAACTATCCACACTTTACAGCCTACAGGCACTGCACAAGGTCAGGGCCTGTCATCTAATCTGGATATTGTCTTTAATCACGTCCACACTGAGCCCAAGGGGTCTATGGTCTCCTCTATCTAACCCACCTCTCACCACCATCAGCTAACTTGTTAGAACACAGAACTAACTGTCCTTCAATATTGTCACTGCCTTCCAACTGTCTTTGTGATAGCCCAAACCCACGAGCACACCTCCCGTGCCCTGTGTCCCAGGCACTCAGGTACCCTCTCCACCAGGAGGGCTACTCTGATCCCTCAATCTGAATCCATCACTTAGTCTTGACCTTCCACAGCAGTCTACCCACATGCCTGCTAATGTCTTATAACTAATGTCTTACAGCACTGACTTTTTTTGTTTTGTTTTTTGGCCTCAGATAATAATTACTGAAATGTCAGTCTCTACAGCTGGATTGTAAGTTGCGTCTTATTCATCTTTGGTTCTTAGCCTCTTGAGCCTGTGTATTAAGCTATGCAAGCAGCAGGTAGTCCATAAAGTCTTACTGAATTATTTACTTAATTGGTTAATTGGTTTCAGCAGGCCCCTAATCAAATCTATGGTTGGAGAGAAGAAGCAGGGCTGGGCAGTTAGGCAATTCATTATCACAATATCTTTGATTAGTCAACCATCATTTTAGAAAGCCCAGAAAACAGAAGTAAAGCCCAGGAGATGCTGGACAAGAGGCTGGCTGAGTTTCGACTGGGAGTAGAAAGCAGGGAAGAGCAGCACTGGATACACCTGTGCTGGCAACATGGGAGGGCATGGCTGTTTTCTTCCTGTCTGTCTGTCTGTCTGTCTGTCTCTCTCTCTCTCTCTCTCTCTCTTTCTCTCTCCCTCCCTCCCTCCTTCTCTCCTCTTTTCCTTATTGCCTCCCTTCTCCTGGCTCCAATTTCCACTCACTCATTCATTCATTCATTCAATATGGAGCACTGACACTTACTCTTTGCTAAGTGCTTTCCTCACACCAAGAATGCAGCTGCAAGCAAAAAAGAGCTCCCAGCTGCCCAAGTTCCCCTGTCAAATGAATCTTCTGGAGATCTTGCTAAAGAGCAGAACTGGATTTGGTAGGGTGGGGTGGGGCCAAGAACCTGCATTTCACATGAACTCCCTGGTGATACAGATGATACCTGCCCACATTCTCTTAGTAGTAAGGTTCTAGATTAGACACTGGTTCTCAACCTTAGATGCATGCAGGGGTCACCTAAAATACTAATGCCTGGGTCTCTCCATTAGAATTTCTGACTTAATTATTCTGGAGTGCAGTATGTCATTTGGATTTTTATAAGTTTCCATGGTTGTTTTATTGAACATCCAAGGCTGAGAACCACTGTTCTAATGGGAGTATATGAATAGGAAAACAAAAAAAAGGTAAGTTTAACAGAAAGTCAGATTGGTGTATAGTACTTTATGTTGGGAAGTTCCAAGAAGCCCTTCTGAGGAGGTGACATTTGAGCAGATGTCCAAAAGAAATTCAGGAACAAGCCATGCAATTATCAGAGCTCCATGTATAGGAGTCAGCACATGCAAAGGCCCTGGGGTAGGAGTATGCTTGGCATGTTTGAGGAAGCAAAGAAGATCCACATACAAGAACATTCACTAGGAGATTTTATGGAAACAATAGTTTACAATCATAGCTAAATAACTAATCTCAATGGGAAGTTTAGGGACCCAGATCCTAAGGTAGGTCAATAAGAGCAATGATTTAAATCTGAAAACACTCTAAGATGGGCAATTACCAAACATCTGGAACTGAAGGACATGCACAAGAACTGTATCAGATAGAAGCATCATCCCCACTTCCTAGAGTAAGTGCTCATTTTCCTATGATTGTAGAAGAGCTAGAGTAAGTCCAGTCTGACTTCAAGACTGTCCTCCTGCCACTACAAAGTAATCACCCACCTGGCCACTCTTCTTATTCTCACCCTGCACAACCCAGACAGTAAGTAGGAGAGGAGGGCAGGCCTCAGACAAAGGAGAAAAAGAGTAAAAGTGAGGGAGAGAAGAAAAGAAGTGTGGGAGACAGCGAAAAGGCAGAAGCTGCCTACCATCCATGCCCTCAGCTGATGACTCACGTGTGGTGCTCTCGAACGCTCTGAGACTTGGTGGGATGGTCACTGATATGAACCATCAAGTTGGCCAGGCCAAGGTACCTGATATCTGGCCAAATACCAGCCTAGATACTTTTGAGATGAGATGAACATTTAAATCAGTAGATTCTGAGTAAAGCAGATTGTGGTCTGTAATGTGGATGGCTTTCATCCTTGAAAGAAAAAGACAGAGGTCCTCCAAGAAGGACAAGTCCATCTCCTAGCTGCCCTCAGATGAGGCTGCAACATTAGCTCTTCCCTTGTCTCCAGCCTGCAAAAGCCAATTCCTTCAAATAAACTAATCTGTCTGACTCCCCCTCTTTCTGTACAAACACACACACACACACACACACTCATAGACACCCAACTACCTACTGATACCAATATCAACATAGATTTCTGATGGGCTCTGTTGCCCTAGGGAACCCTGACTAATCCAGACAGGCACAACTAATCATTCCGCCCCATCGATGAGGTGGTGATGCATCTTTGAGAGGTTTTCCAAGGTCACATTTCTAAGGGACTGGGCTGGGACTGGCACTAGGTCTTTACTCCACACAGGACCTTGTGAGAGCTGGCATTTCATCTTAAATCTCATACCAGGTGAAAATGCTAAAACATCTGAGCACATGTGGAACATTGGAATGTTTTTAACAGCACTTCTATCCCTTAAAATGGCTCAGGTAAATGAAAGAAGAACTGGGGTGTCCACACTGGATGGGATTACTATCCTTTTGGTCTCTGAAATTGCTAAAACAGTGAGGCAGGAAGGTCCACATTCACTGGGGCTCAAACCTCCACCTGAGGACTCAACAAAATGCATTGTTTTTATGCAGCTTCTTTGTTAGGCTGGAAAAAAATGATGGGAAATTAACACAATCACAGATGCCAGGCTAAAATTTCAGGACTAAAAAACATGGAAAAAAAGCTGGAGATGGCTGGAGCCTTGACAAAACAGGAGACAGAAAATGGGAGAAAAAAAAAAATGAGAAAAGTGATTCAGTGATGCAATTCCACCCACAGGGAAAGGTTGGGAAATACCATACAATTCTTCCTCAAAAATGTTGATCAAAATACTTTCTGGTTCAAAAATAATGATGTTGAAGAAAGCAAGGAAATGATGTATAAATCACGACTTCAGACGAGTAATCATCTCTACGTTATTCATCTTCAAGTCACAGGACCATTGTTCCTTCAGTTGAGTCATATTTGAAAATGCTTTATGGAGAAGTGTTTGGAAAGTGAGGGAGCACTGTCGCTCTACCATGGAAAACCAGGGCACACACAAACATGCACACTCATTCAAAAAGGAACCTGGGGTCAGAAATGGTAAGTCAAGACACTTTTGTCTCCATGAGAGTTCAGAAGACAAGGTACCAGACAAGGACGTATGAAAAGAAGGAAATGGGATAACTTCTGCTCCCTCTGTAATCGGGATACAGAGAACCAACCTCACAGAGAAACTTCTGGAACCCTTGATGTGCGACAGTCTCTAAATGTGCTTCCATTACTGAAAAACTGAATGAGACTCCATGAAAAGAAGGAACTCGGCCTTAAGAAGCAAGGAAGTGGGTTGTGTAGTACCATGTCCCTTCTTACCAGAGAGGGAAAGAATTAAAAACACTGGAGAAATAACAGTGGGCTGAGTCCATGTTGAAACTCTGGAGAAGGATGGTTGGAAAAGAAAGCAGAGATGAAACTCAAAGCCAGGCTCTGTTCTCTAGGGACTGCCAGGCTTCCTGGAGGATGGGCAAAGACCTTTCATGCTATTTGTCCAACTCGATCGATTAGGAATGGGACCACTAAAGAGTGCTTATGATTACTTAACATTTGCTGTGGTCCTGAAGTGGGAGAGGAAGTGCCAAATATTTACCAGGCTGCTGAGGCCTCCAGCCCTCCACGCTCATGTGTGCTCACTTGAGTCAAGTATGGGGTTTTCAGGAGCTACATCACAGCCTCCAAGGCTGTTCAAACACAAAGGAGAGGATGGTTTTCTTGATGGGACCTGAGAGGAGGCTCTTGACCCTACCCCACCCACTAATCATCCTATCCTAAAGGCCCCCAGCAGACTCTCCCTGGGGTTTAGGAACTGTGCCCACCAACTAAAACATACCTGTTAAAGAACCAGAGCTTTCTAAGAAGAGCAATGCATCCCTACCAACGATCTCATTAGCCTGGATCAGCTCTTCAATGCTCCAGCTATCAATGCAGGGCCCCAAGGCAATGGGCACATTTTAACAACAGCAGTAGATGATATTTGTAGAGCCCTCTCCAGTTCATGTGTTTTAAAAGTCCCGGAGCAGGGGCCCTGAAGTCAAACTGTCTGCAATGACAGCCCATTTCTAAGACTGTCTTGCCCTTTTCTCACTGCACAGTGAGTACCTGGGCTACCACCAGGGTGCTTGTGACACCGACACAGGATAATAGGTAAAGCACCTGGCTCCATGTGTGGCACATGGCGACACATACTACATACACACTCGTGCCTCCCTCGGCCCTGGAGCACATGAGCAGACAAGTGCTCGGAGGAGCACAATGTCTTTCCTAGTGACAAGCATAACCAAGGCTTCAAAGAGAAGGTGTGGGCGAGCATAGCTGTGAGCGTGCGTGTGCGTGGGGATGGGATGGGTGAACATGTGCTGGGGCAGTGGGTATCTGAGTGCCCACAGTCTCCATGGAGCTTTTGGGTGGCCAAAATAGAAAAGGAGAAAGAGTTGGCTGTACTTTTATAGAGAATCAAAGTTTTTCTTGCATGGTCTGGGCCAGAATCATCCAAATGTCTTCCTGGAATATGACTGACATATTGCTGATCTGCTAACATAAGGGTACTCTGCAGATCAATTCTGTGATGCGATCTATGTGGCATGCAGATGGGTGATAAACTGTATTAGAGTTCTCCAGAGAAATAAAACAGACAGTGTGTTTAAGTGTGAGCTTGTGTGTGTGTGTGTGTGTGTGTGTGTGTGTATGCACATATATGTAATTCTATACATATACACCCACCCACGTTGTGGAGGGCAATCTGCTCTCCTCAAAGTCCACTGATTTAAATGTTAATCTCATCTAAAAAACACCTTCACAGGGTTGGGGATATAGCTCAGTAGGTGCTTGCCTTGCAAGCACAAGGCCCTGGGTTCAGTCCCCAGCACACACAACAAAAAAAAACACCTTCACAGAAACATCCAGAGTAATGTTTGACCAAATATCTGGGCACTGTGGCTCAGCTAAGTAGACACATAACATTACCTATCACCTACACCCTAGGTGTTTTGTTCTCAGAGATCCCATATCACAGAAAATTGTAAGGTCTCCAAAGAAAACATGTAAATTCTACTAAGACTTTCAGAAAGGGGCAGGAGAGAACAAGAGAACAAAACCCACAAAATTCAAGACAATAGCTAAGTGGGGTGGGCAGGCAGGGATAAACTGAGGGAACTAGTGGCACAAAGGTAGGGCAGCAGGGCAAGTCCTTAGTTTGGGTGCCAAGTTCATAGGCATTCATTTTATCCCTTTGCTTGCTAAGTCACACACATATTTCCCTGTATTCATATAAAAAATTACATACAGAAAGGCTGGGAGGTGGGGGGATCCAGTCTCCAGGCCATGTGAGAGAAGCCACTTCAAGGAAGCTGCCCCTGGCCACTCCAGACAGATCTCCCTTTCTCTGGTCATACTCTCCTGTCTACTCTCCTCAGGCGCTACCTGGCTTTCCACGTGCTCAGAGCTTTCCTCAAACAGACTTTAGGTCCCATAAACACTGGGTCAGCTCTGTTTTCATTTTTTTATTCTCCCAGAGTCTGGCTGAGCACCTAAAGAAGTCAATAAATACTAATTAGTGGCTGAAAAATAAGGGGATGGGGGGACAAGGACAACAAAAATAAACGTGCGGGAAAGCAGGGTTGCTTGAGTGGCACTGGGTTCCAGCATTATGCAAGGCACTAACGGCTCCAAAAGCTGGCTAAGCAGTCAAAAGTCAGGTTAAGGTCACATGTCTGATTTTTTAATATCCCTAGAGTGAAGCATCCACCCCCTGCAGTGGTGTGCTATAACCAGTCCCTGTGTGAACACTGTGAGGCTTGCAGGAGGGGACATACTCATGACAGCGGAGAGCCTCGGCCACCCGCAACACCCAGGCTGCAGGCAGCCTGTGGAAAGCACCTCCCAGGATTAAGGCACTTCAGCCCCAAGTGGAAAAAAATGAATCCAGAAAACAGTTATGGCACCACGACGCTTATGGCTATGTCCCCAAGCAAATTTCCAATCATTCGGCAGGCTTCCCACCCAGTCTAGTCAAACGCAAGGAAGACAACATGACTCCCCAGCAGGGCAGAGTGCCGGCTGCCTCAACCATCTACGCTCTTATTAACTTTCCTTATCACAACTCCCCAACCCTGAACTTGAGATGTTCTCCTTTGTCCCATAAACCCCAGCTCTGACTCATTTCAGTTTTGGCTAAAAGTGGTCAAGGCTGTAGTGAGAAAGTGAGAAAGAGAGAGAGAGAGAGAGAGCGCCAGAGCGCTCTTACTGCAAACAAAGGTTCACCTGGGGAAGGAGCAGAACAGAATGCCGGAGTGGGAAGTTTCCCTACTCATTGAACTTGGAAGCAGGCTGAGAGTACCATAATAGACTTCAAATGCTTATGAACTGATTCTGCTAACAGGTCACTTTATATACCATAGCATAGAAGAGATGGCTGGGATTAAAATGGCCATGGTCATGGCCATCCAGTCCTAACAGGTACACGTGCTTTGTGAGGAAAAATGCTAATCATTGGCAGAGGACAAGGAGAGCCAGGTATCCCCATTCCCTGGCCAATGCCCTTTCCACCACGACGTACCCTGGATAGATCATTTTGGCTACTTGCCCACATATGGCCTGGAGCCTGTGTAACTGGCACTGAATCAAAGAAAGGCCCAAATAAGAACACATAAATCTACATGGAGGAGGTTGGAGGGCAATATTATGGAGAAAACAATTCCTTTCTTACAGTAAAAGATGGAAAATCTCTGGGTGTTAAACCAAACTGAGAACATCCCAGGGACCCACAATGAGGGCCTACACAATGCTTCCAACAATTCCAAAATTTCAGACATTTAAAAGAAAACACTCCTTCATGATGACAGAATTCTCAACACCAGCCTGCTGTCTGGAACCGGAGTGAACAAGTGAGAGTGTTAGCTGGATCCATGGAAGTGCAATAGGCAACCAGAATAAACAAAATGATGTCCAGCTCAGGTAGCAAACTCTTGCAGTCCAAGCAGGGTGTGATTCCCACAGGCATGCTCCCCCCAAACTTATAGACCACCTCTAAAAGTGAGGCTGCCCAACAAATCAGTCCTGCTCGTAGATAATGAGTCCACAGCTCACAATTTCTTTACTTTTTGTAAAACTATGCATTTGAGAAGCAGAGAATGAGAATTCTTTTTCTCCTCAACACATTGTTTTCCTCACTAGCCTGCTTTACACTGCTGTTCTTCAAGAATCTGAAATTGAGCTCTGTTGTTTACTTTCTTATGAGTTCCCTGAGTTTTCACTGTTGGTGCTCTGTGCAAATCAGTGATTAGCATTCTGACTCCAATTCCTTCTTCAGAGTCGGCCAAAGGAGTCCAAGAAGTTGGCCACAACCACTCCCGGGGAACAATAGGCCCTTTCTACAAAATACAGGTTTGTCTTCCTTTGCAAAAACACAGGAGTTGGTCTTCTGGCAGAGAGGCCTACCTGAAGGCACAAACTGTTCACTGCGAAGCAGAGGGCTCCCCAAACAAGAAAAACCAACCAGCAGGTCATATGTCCAACAGAGTCAAGATTCTATCCCTGATTCCATTTATAGAATTGGAAAGGTAAATTACATGCTCCATCAGAAAGCAAACAGATACAGCTATGAAAGCAACTGTCCTAGAAATACCTGGCTCTAAACAGTCTGGGCCGAGAAAGGCAAGAAGGCAACCACACAGGGATTCTCCTGCCCCCTGGACAATTTCAGAATCCCATAGTACTCAGGTCAGAAAGCCTTACTCACTCATCTGTTCTGCTCACAAAAGACAATCCTACTGGCACCCTCCTTCTCCAGCACCTAAACATGAGGTCATTAGAAAATTCAGTGCCGTCTAGACGAGGCCTGGGTGACCTGGGAGGCAAGGAGGCCTGAACACCAGGCACTCAGAGCATGGCAATTCACTATTTCACTCTGGAAAAACAAATAACAGCCTGTAGAAGCAGAAGTTTACAGCATCAGACTTTCTACTCTCTACTCTTTTCTGTTTTTATTCAGGATGGTTTTATGAGAGACAATCTTGCAATGGGATACAGTCAGGCTTTCCCAGAGAAGAGACAGGGTGTCTCGTCCCTGGTCTGCCCTTCACCAACCAGGCAACTTAACCTCCCCATGCATCAGTTTCTCTGCATGTGCACAAGGACGATCAGAAAGCCACCCTGCTTTTTCTCACACGCCTGATATCAGGAATGAGATAACAAACGCAAATATTTTAAAAGTGCTTAACAAATGAAAGGCATTGTTATTTTCATTCTTTGCACCAACTAGAAGCAGAGCCTGGGGACATGGAGAACTGGGATTCAAGGCTGATGCACATCAGCTGGAGGAACACTGGCTTCTTATTATCCCTGTTCTAAAGAGGTCTGGGCAGCCAACTACCAAGGGGATCTCAAGGCACCTCTAAGTCATGTCAGTCCAAGGAAACCAGGCAGGGAGTGCCATCATAGGACTGGACTCCTGAAGCCCTGATAAGTCTTTTGATTACTCTGGATAGGCCTGTGAGGTCAAGGCTCTTGCTTTCATTTCTGTGCTTCCCAGCTGTTAAAAGCACTTAACACAGGCAGCTGGACTCGCCCCAGTCTGCTCTCTCCTGGTGAGGAGAGATGCCTGGTGAGAGTTTGGGTGGGCTGGCGGCGGGTTGAGCTGTCCTGATTTCCCTATAATCTTCCCCTGGGAATATTTTTCTCATTATGAGGGAACCCTATGGTTCAAGTCAACTCTTCCCTGAAAAGCTCCGTCATGTGGAACAGTGTGCGAGGTAGAATTATTTGGGTTTGAGGAGGACTATTTGTTTGTTTTGGGAGAAATGCTTTTTGTGTGTTTGCTTGTTTATATTCTTCTATTTTGCTTTATCCTTTTGTTAGTGTATTAGTATTAGGTTAAGCATCCTAAGGTCTGGGGCTTCATGTCCTTAAGTCAGACTCCAGATGACCAGACTAGACTAAATCAAGATATTTTTTGACTACTCAGGCAGAGAAGAGCTGAACAGTCCAAAGCACGGAGGCAGAGTGCTGCAAAATCACTCCATTTTCCCAACGCAGATAATCTCATCTAAAGCTGCTCAAAATCATCCGAAGGCCAAGGCAGAGTATAAATACTGGAATCCGATGCTCAAAACACACACACCCCACTAGAATCTCCAGATGATTTGCAAACGAGGAGACATTTAATTTTTTAGAGAGTCTTTGGCCATTTTAGACAAAATTCACAAACTTTACTCTGTAGCAAATCATGAACTGTTTCTCAGATCTAGTGTGAGGGTATGAGACCATTTTGTCTCCCTTCACATGACACAATATGTCTCCCATTCTTGGTAAATGCTTAATATAAGAGCAATAACAACACGGGGGCGGGGGGGAAGGTCTTGTGAATTCATTCCTCTCCCCTTTATCCCACTATCCTGACCCCTTCCCGGTTTCCTTACTTCTTTAACCTCCAGGCTCTGGTACCTTTTAAGTGGTCACCCTTCACTGACAGGTCTTTGCACTCTTCTCTCCTTGGCAGCCCTCACTCACGCACCCAACAAATATTTCTTGAGTGCCTACTATGCACCAGCCCTGAGCTTGATGGTAGAAATACAGAAAGCACTAGGGGGACCGGGTCCCTGTTGCCATGGTACTCACCTTGTAACTACGAGGCAGACAAAACAACAATAGACAAAACATCTGCAAGTTTCAAGAACTTCTAAGAAAGAAACAAACAACAGTCTAAGATTAAAAACTACAGAGGGATGCCTGAAAATCCTTCGCAATGATAAGACAGCTTTCCTCCCTCCCTCCCTTCCCTCTCCAGAATTTTAGAAACACCCATTTGTTCACTGAAGTTGACTCTTACACCACAGGACAGTCAATTACCTATCTCTTCCCAAAGTCCACCGCAAAACTTAAACTGAACTCACCGAAAACAAAGTAACTGAGCTCTTTTCAGTCGATCCAGGAAGCCTTCCAGCTTTCCTGTCAACCTCCATGAAGAAATCCTCTCTCTTCCCAACGGGTGCTCTAAGGCTCTCCAGTGGGCTAAGGACCATCCAAACTACTCCCACAACTTACCATGCATTTCGGTGTTCTTAGGAAATAAAAAATAACCGAGCAATCAATTGCACAATGAAAAGCTGGCCACCAGATTAAAGCCCCCTAAGAGTTATGTTGTGTGTTTCAAACTTCTTAGTATCGTCCTCACTGATGCGTACATATTCTTCGGGGTTTTTTTTTTTTATATTGATGATGATAAATTCAGGCCATTTTAATCTCCAAATTCCTCTAACCTTTACTTTTAAAACCCACATTTCACAGCTTAAATTATTTTTATCCCAATGTCTTCTATATTTATATTATCTTTTAAAGTGGTGACTAAAATCGGGGGGAAATAAGGAACTGACTAATGCAAAGGTTAGTAAAAGGATTATTTTCCTTGAAACTCACATTATTTTTAGTATATTTAAACACTTTTTCCTCAACAGCTTTTAGTCAAATAATGACTCGTAGACATTTTTCTTTCAATACTTGCACCAAGCAGTATTTTCCCTTTCTCCATTTGTGTATTTAAGTCCCTCCTTAAATATCACTTTTAAAACACTGACTGAATTCATTTTTTCTAATGTTCCAGAGTAATTTCTGACACTTTACTGCTTAGAATATAAATTGCACATGGGCAAGACTATGCCTTTCCTGTTATGCTTACTATCAAATCACTTCATGAAGAGCCAAGTTAATTCTTTATGGAACATTAGATCGGCTCTGACAGCTGTGTCAATGGTTTCTGAGGCCAACCCAGCTTTGTTCTTCAAAGCGTAAGTTTATATACTTGTATGAAAGTTTTGTTTGAGCTCTTTTGTTAGCAAGAGATCACAGGGGATGAGGAGTACAGTTCTGATGAAGCTTGGCTGATCTAATTAGTTATATTCCAGCTAGTCTATGTTACGATCCTAACAATTCCATCTTCCTACATGTTAGATACCACAACAACTGGTCAACAGAAGACGGTGACAAACTATCCTAGCAAGTGCATTACTGAGTAAAAGCCTGAAGGTAGGAACCTGTCGAACTGCCTTTTATAGGTCAATTAATCTTGTCCCTATGGCTACAAGAAGGAAATAGTTGACGGAGATTTTCCAAAAACATAATTCTAAACTGGAGTTAAAACATAGACTTTCAGAACATAGAAAAGGTAGGATGTGGAGAGTGGCCCAATGAGCTCCGCTATCAACAAGCCCTCTGCTACTCACCACGAGCAGACCCTTGCTCATGACCTTGTGTAGGCCTCAGTATCTCTTACCTAAAAGGCTGCAAGCACATTGCCTCCCCTCCCCTAGCCCCACACCCTGGTTTCCAGTCCATTTGCTCCCACTCCAATCTACCCACCACAGATCTAACTGGGTCAGCCCAACCATATTACCTGGTCCCTGATTCCTCAGCACAGTGTTTAAACACCTTCCAGCCTTCTGCCATTCCTATGACCCCAGGCTTTCTAGTCACATAGAAATTCTTGCTCATTGCAATTCTTTCAACAAATCATC
Source organism: Glaucomys volans (assembly GCA_020662805.1). Taxonomy (NCBI): domain Eukaryota; kingdom Metazoa; phylum Chordata; class Mammalia; order Rodentia; family Sciuridae; genus Glaucomys; species Glaucomys volans. The sequence goes on along the minus strand of JAJEJO010002506.1, from coordinate 71,897 downwards.
TGTTTTCACTGGTCTGAGCTCAGGCCATTCAGGGAATGCCGTCCCTTCTTCTCTACCTTGAATGCTTTTCTCTCCTTTCAGGCTCATTTGAAATATGACCTCTTCTTTGAACCTTTCAAAAGCTCCTCATGGTTCTCAGCAAATGATGCAGATCCCTCCTAGTCCTCCTTCAGCACTTGGCACATGACATTATAGTTCCTGCAGTTTCTTCGATAGACTGTGTACTCCCTGGCCACACGCAGAGCCCCAACACAAGGAAGATGCTCGTCTGTTATGCTGACATTACCTCAGTTTTGCTACTCAGTTCCCACAAAGAATACCACTTGGGAAGACAGGACGTGCTTTTGGGGGATTCATTCCTGAAAGAGGCCAGGGACAGGTCTGGAAGAAAAATCTACCCCTGGCTACAGAGACTAAAAACACTTCCAACTCTCAAGTCTTCAGACAACAACTGACTTAAAAAGGAATAAAATTCTAATACGTGCAGCAAGGTGGATAAATCTTAACATTATGCTCAGTGAAATCAGTCATGAAAGGACAAATGCTATTTGGTTTCACTTATATGAGACACCTGGAAAAATCAAAATTCATAGAGACAGAAAGTAGAAGAGCAGTTACTAGGGGGCTGAAGGAAAGAAGGGTGTGTTAGTGTTAAGAATTTCAGCTGGAGAAGATGTAAATATCCTGGAGATGGACACTGGTGATGGCTGCACAGAAATATGAATGTACCTAATGCCAATGAATTGTACTTAAAAATGGTTAAAATGGCAAATTTTAAGTTCCGTACACCTTGCCACAATTAGTGCAAAGGAAAAGATATGGCCGAGAGCCCAAAACTTTTTTTTTTTTAAAAAGGAAATATAAAGGACAATGATACAGTGGATTTGAATTTGTTCACCAACTCAGAAGGGAATGAGGAGATTCCCTTCAAAGCCTTAAAATGGAAATTTATCTTCCAAGGTAGGGAAAATATGTGAGATACACTCAAATACCTCTCATTTGACTCAATCAATATATACTGTGCACTTCCAATGCTTTAGGCCCCATGTTGGGCACTGAGCAGAGGTTAAAGTTGATTAAAAGTCATCTAGGGCATCCAGGGAGAATGAGACATATACACAAATAACTCTAGTACTGCACTGACTTGGACTGAGGTTTGTAAAAAGAAATGCAAAATGCAGCACAGGAGAAAGGACAACAGGAAGTTTAAGTAAGTCTTCCAACACGAGTACAGAGAAGGCAAAGTCATAACTCATTAACGAAGGGAGTCTACTGCACGACCTTGCCCTGTCCACACTTCTGCATCCTCACCAGCAAATGAAGAGGGGGCTCGGCATGCTCAGAGGTCCTTTCCGCTGAAGGACTCTGCCACTCTCCATTTACACAATGTGGGGACAGGCACAATGCTTCTGGATGTTTGGCTGGAGCTGACCCAGGAGGTCATTCTCTCACCCTCCTGACCTCCATCCCACAGCTGCTCCATTCTACCACTCAGGAAGTATCTCAATCCTTAACAGACCTTCTCCATGTTTTATTTCTCCTCTGTATTCACAAATTTTAAAGCATCCTGCAGAATAGCTCCTTGGGTTTCAGCAAATATAGAAGAAACACACACACATACATACATACACACACACACAACCTTACATCTTTTGTGTTTTCAACTCTCAAATTAAATTTTGTACATCTCTCCACAAGATCCATCTACATATGATTTTATAGGTTAGAAAATAGTCCTATTCTTCCTTTTCGAGATTATTCATGTTTTATGGAATAATAAAAGAATTAAAAGAAATATTTTACATAATTTAAAATGAACAAGTTGTATTCTATCAACTTTGACAAACTCACATTTGACTTTTGGAATGTGTACACAGCAAAAGTGTTAGTTACATATATAAATCCTACTAAATTCTGGTTTCCTTTGATTTTTCCCAGATGTTGTCAAAAAAACAAGAAAGCCTGGCTCAAGTAAAAAAGAATGTTACCTTTCAATTTTAATAATGCATTTTTAAAGGAGCAACCTGTTAGAATTATCTTTTTGATACTTTTGTCAGATAATGACTTAAGTATCTGACAAAAGAAAGAAAAAATCCTGAACATGGGTAGCATTATGTCCTAGTGGGAAGCTCCACAAAGCAATGATAATGGTTTTTGGAATCTTTCTGCCTGTGTTCAAATCCAGGCTGTGCATTTCCTGTCTACAAACCTTAGGTAGGTAACATACCTGCTCTAATCCTCTATCCCTGCACTCCTGCTAAGTTGAGTAAGAGTAATATCTAACTCAGAGGGTTATACCAAGAATGAAACAAGAATGAACTGCCTTAAAGCTCTTAGCACAGTGCTTGATGTGTAACCAATATTTAGCAAATATTCAGTTTTGTTACTAATCAACTTGTATTCTTATTCCATGCAACCACAGATGTTTCATTTAGTAGTTTTGGATCTTGGTTCTCCTTAGTTCTGTTATCTTAGGGATAACATGGGGAAAACTGATGTCACATCTACAAAGAAATGTGAGCTACAGGAAAACGGAACCCCCTTGCTGGTTTTGAAGGAGCAAGCTCTATGTTGTAGAGTCCTCTGTTGAGAGGTTATAGGGTAAGGGACTGAGGGCAGCCTCTGGACAACAGTTAAGAAGAAACAGAAATCCTCTGTCTACAACCATGAGGTGTTAAATTCTTCCAATGAAAGCAAGTTCTTCACCAGTCAAGTCCCAGGTGAAACCACAGCCCTAGCTGACACATTAATTGCAGTCTTGTGAGACCCTATGCAGATGACCAGATAAGCTAGGTCCAGATTCCTGATCCTGAGAAACTATGCGTCAATAAACATATGTTGTTTTAAACCATTACACCCGTGGTAATTTATTATACAGCAACAGAAAACTAATAAAACTAAAACCAATGTAGTCATTAGGAGTGCAGGCAGATACTCAGGGTACAAAATACAGACACACACTCTGGGTACAAAATACAGACACACACGCACATACACACACACACACACACACACACACACAATTTCTATTATTATACTATTATTGTAGAGACCTAGCCTTATTGGAACACAGAGGCAGGGAAGGACAGGGATCCAAAGTCAGCATTCAGGATTCAGTGGTAAATATTCTCCATTACCTTATAGTTTTCTATGACATTTCATCAAACAAGTAATAACCAGAGGTTATTGTTTGTTTTTTAATTTTCTGCTTTCAATTTATTTTCAAATGAGGTAAGTTAGCCTTCTGGAAACCAGACTGAACAAAAGGCTCTGTCAAGGTCCAAATCCTCTTGCCACATTGCATTACCTGACGGGATATTTCTCAGAGCATAGTTATGGGAAAGGGTCACAAATCAGTCATCCAATGTTGATAGCCAACATGTGACTTAGTTCACGTTAAATACACTCACCCAAATCAGATCAGAAAGCCTTTTGTTAAGACGTAGGTTCTGAGTCCTTTTTCTATTTAATTACTATAATTTTCGAGCTCCTCTCACAAATAGATTCTACATGCCATTCAGGTTCTTACAATAACATCCCCTTCCATTTCACCAGTGTCTCCATGTAAATCCACACCCTTAAATTCTCAATCAGACCGGGGTGGGTCTTCATAAACACTTTCCACAGAATCAGGAAATTCAGAGTAAGACAGTTCTGGGGTACAATCTAGTCCTACTCTCTAATTTTACCAGAGGAATTGTGTGGTCCATGGAAGTCAAACGGTGGGCTTAAGTTTAAAAGTGCAATCCTTTGAGCCTTTCCACTGTTTCCTGAGAATGTGGATGAGGAGTGTTTTAGTCAGCTTTTTCATCGCTCTGATCAAATTACCCAGTCAGGACAGCTTAGAGGAGGGAAAGTTTATTTGGGGCTCATGGTTTCAGAAATCCCCATAGATGGCCAACTCCCCAGCCCTGGGTCCAAGATGAGGTAAGTCATTATGGCAAAAGGGCACAGAACAGGAATCTGCTCAGCTCAGCTCCTGGTGGGGTCAGGAAACAAAGAGAAAGGGTGGGGCAGGGGGGGAGCACAGGGAAGATGCACCATTCCAGTGCACACCCCCAGTGACCCACCTCCCCCAGCCATACCCCACCTGCTTACAGTTACCACCTCATCAGTCCATTCAACCTAGGATGGTCTGACTCCGTTAGTCCTCACTATCTAATCATTTTACCTCTGAACATTCCAGCACTAGCACAGGACACATAACAAGGAGTATGTTTCTCTCTTGACCTTCTCTTCCACTTTGTCCTACATCTGCCTGTTCTGATGGCTGCAGCCTCTGCTAAGTACACCTTTTGGCAGGGACACGTTTCTGTGAAGTACTGTCTATGAATGGAAGAGTTCTCAGGTGTCTCCTGAGACACTCATGATCCACCCTGAATTTTTGCCACTGCTGTCAATACCCAAAGTTTTAGCCAAATCATGGCAATAAAAATAAATTACTGGCCCTGCTGCCTAAGTGATGAGCTAATGTACAACATAATCCTACTACTCCCTGCAGATTCACCAACTGCAGCTCAGGGGAAAAGGCAGGAAGAAAATCTATTCATTTAAATTTAACAAATATTTGCAGAGGTATTGCCTGTAATTTTGCTATAATTTACTTGGCTATCTACTCAACAAACACAGAATATCAATCATATAGCAGTCAAATTGCTACTGAAAATAAAAAGATGATATAAGAAATAGTGTCT
>JAJEJO010002506.1:0-67103 GCA_020662805.1 Glaucomys volans | reverse complement strand
GAAAGGAAAAAAGGTTTTTGTCCAAACTTTATGCCTTCATTGTTTCACCAGATATTTACTTACTATGGTAAAGGCAAAGCTCTAGGTCCTAGGGATAAGTAGGGAATAAGAAATGAAAATCTCTGCTCCCCTCGAGTTTAGAAGGAGACAAATATCAAACAAAAAGTAACTAAGATCAATGTCAGAGAGCAAGAAGAGCTATACAGAAAACCAAACAAGAAACGCTTTGCACCTTTGAGCTGTTTAGCATGGTGTGTGTTGCTTGTGTTAACAATCTGTTTTTCTCTTGCTGGTCTGTCTTTTGTAGGTTTAATTTACAGGGCCCAACTGGAAAGCCTGATGATGGCAGAAAAACATTTCCTTTCCTTCCCTGCACCTGTCACTTCATCTCCCCAGGCATTAGGGGTCCTCATCTCTACAACAAAGGAGTTAGACCACAGGGCCTGCAAGGGTCTTTCCAAAATCCCATGAGTGAATGCCTAGGAAGAAGGAAGATGTCACTGGTAACATGGAAAAAGCCAAAGGAATATCTTATGAGTTATTGGCCATAAGACTCCATGGCTCCTGAACCGAGGACTGGCGCACAAGACAAGGGGAACAGCAAAAGTTCTCCCAAAGGCTCATATGCTCTGGGGTCACCAGCACTGGAAGAAGAGTAATGAGAAGGAGGTGTGGTGAGAACTCCCCTCCCCCACCTGGTGACTAGAAAAGGACAGCATGAGGGTGAGAGCTTGAGGCTCCTCAAAACCAGAAACTGTCAGATGAAAAATAGCTGAGAAAGGATGGCCTATCCAAAGTCTCAAGAAACAATAATTAAACTGGTCCTTCTTCCAGTCTGCACCAACTATCTGCTCCACTCCACCCCCGTGAAATGCAAAGCTTGGCAGAGCTTCGATACGACTTCCTTCAATCAGAGTACTCACGATCTAGTGGCAGCAGACAGAACCCAGGGCACAGCGGCAGGCAGGAAGAGCTCCAGTGTCCAAAATAGAATTCCAACTTCTTAAACTCAGTGGCTGTGGCTGTCTTGTTCCCTTCCTCTCCTTACTCTTTTCGCCACCTCTCTCCATACTGGTTCTACCCCTGTCCTTAGTCCCCACTTTCTTATTTCACTCTCAAAATACTAATCTCTATTCCAATTCATTAGAATCTGTTCATATTACAATAATTGTCTAAGTAGTCCAATTAATTTGAGTTAGATTTGATACTATCATTAAAAGAATGGACAATGCACCTTCAGTTTGACATGTATGAGAATGCCAGAAAAATTAAATGTTTCACACAGGCTGGTTCTCAGTATCTTCTAACAGATTTCAACAAAATTCAGTATAAGGAATTTATAGAGATGACATTGAACAACACTTACCATCTCTATATGATGGTTTTTTTAATCACATGTCAATCAAAGAGAAGAAAAGTGCAGTGATAAACTGACACATAATGAACTTGGAACCAAAAGTTCCAAGCTCCTTAAGGAGAGGGAGAACAGCATTTCCACGGAGAAGGAAAAGAGCATCTTATTCTATGCCCTAGCAGAAATGTCTTATAAAGAGAGAGATGGGACAAACACACACACAAAAAAAGTTCATGTGGATAAATGATTATGACTTTGAAGAGCTAAATATACGAAAGCAGAGAAGACTGTACAAACACAGAGACAATAACCAGGCGGAAAAAAGAGTTTTTGCCGGGAAAGCTTCACAGGGAAGGTTATTTTTTTTAAAGCTCTGTTTTGAAAATGAGAGACAGCTACGATCAGATGGAGGTGGCCATCTACCCTTGTGTGCTCCCTCTCCCACTTAACCTCTGCACTGCAGGACATGAAAATCTACCATTAGAGAAGGCAGTCCATTGGGGTATGCGATGCCATCCAACTGACTCATTTAGCAGGGGAAGTTTTTATAAAAGCAACAAATGAGTCCCAAATTCAAACAACTCCATAAAAAGCTCTGATGAAATATTTAATATGTATTACATATATCTTACATAACCCTCCTAATAACCCACTGTGAGTGCTAGGTATCTTTAGTGACCCATTTTCAAATGAGGAAACTGAGCCTCAGAGGTTAAAAAATGTACCAAAAGTCACAGAACTTATATGCTACTAAGGTAGAGTTCAAATACAGGTGTATCAAATTTTTAGTCTGTTTTTAACCGCAATGCTAAGTAGGGACAGAAATTAGGTCTCTAATGAGGCAGACTTAAAATAAGACTGGCAAAAAGTCATTCAAAACATAACACTCCATTATGCCATGGCATAATACAATGTGTTTCTCTGACACCATCCATTCCAATAAAAATGTTATTTGGTACAACTCCATCCTATCTTCCCAAGTGTGCGTGTTTGTATGTGCAGAGGCTGTATAATCTCTCTAGTTAGAGGGAAATTGGTCACAGAGGACTCGCTGCTTTCTCTGAGAAGAGACTCCTGCTGTCCACCAGCCCTCACTGGTGCTCTTACCCACAATCATCACTCCCTCTGCTAGCCCTAGAGCCTCTGAGAACAGATGGTCAGGGATGGATGTAGGTGCGGCAGCCATCCCTGTAGCTTCCCAAGTGCTTCGTCACTAGAAAACAAATGGATGGAAGTAGCTGGGGACACAGCCAGAGTGGAGAAAGATGCTGAGGCAAAAAGACATGAGAGGCAGCAGAACTTCCCCAGCATCTACTGCTGCTTCCCCTGCAATGGCGTTAGCTTGGTCTAGTCACTGAAGAGGAAAACACTGCTCCATAAACAGACTATTCCTGAATCCCATGAGTGTCCACGCAGACAGGCTGACAAGGACTGGAAGACATGGGGGGTCTTCTCCCTACTCAGCACATGGTCAGACCTGCCCTCTTAGCCAATTGAATGTGCCATGAAAGGAAAGGGAGGGAGGATGTCACTAAGCAGTACAGACTTAGATGACAAGGTGTGGGACAGACACTGGGAATATGTGAAAATGACCTTGGGCTACCTATAAATACCAGAACTGAAGAGACACAAAGACACAAGCACACCATTTGATTCACCTTAACTGTTTCCACTTAACTGCACATGCTGCACATTTCGTTCAAAGCTGACCACCTGCCACAGCCTGAGTGTATCATATTCTCCTATGGCTCCAACTGTCCACCTCTCTAACCCATCTTGGGAATTCTTACTCATTCTCCAAATATCAGATCCAACACTATCTCCCCATTTTCACCACCAAAAGTGTTCTCTCCCAGGTAGGCACCCTCACCCTATGACCTGGGTGTTATAGCACATATCATGACATGTTTTGATGCTCCATTTGCATACATCCTCTCCCCATTAATTAACAAGTTCTTTAAGGGTAGGAACCAGCCAGGACTTTTTAAGATGGTATCTGCCACTAGTTGGTGTAAATGCTACATAAAATAATGCAAAGTACTGACCTTATAACACAAGGAAGAAAAAAGATTGGTCTTGTAGAATTTAACATAAGATGAAATCACCAAGCATTGATGGCACTGAAATCAAGTTCAAAGTTAGCACTTGCTGTGCTGTGCTGGGAAGTTGGGGGGGGAGAAGCAATGTTATATAAGATGGTGTGTCTGCTACAAAGTCTATGCACTACATCTTCTCACCAAACTGAAGAAAACAAACAAACACTGAGAATTTATCTTCACTGTGCTTCTCACAAATGTTCCCAGTGTATATACATACTACCGGTTCCCAAAAGATAGAGTTGTATACTCAAGAGTTTCTTGCACATGGACAAGTGACTGCATGTATGTACATGAATATGTTTACAGCATACCTGTTCACAAGCATGAACCCCAGCACTACCCCACATATTCATCAATGGGAAAGTGAGTGAATTACTGAGTATAATCATGTACAACAGAATATCATATGGCAGATGAATTAAACGAACTACAGTGGCATGAAGCAATATAGATGAAAGTTAACAGTACAAATATTAAGTAAAAAAAGGAAATCCCCTAATCAATAAGTGGGCAAAAGAACTAAATAGACATTTTGCCAATGAAGAAGTACAAATGGCCAACAAATATACAAAAAAAATTTAACATCTCTAGCAATCAGGGCAATGCAAATCAAAACTACATGAGATTTCATCTAATCCAGTTACAATGGCAATCATCAAGGATACAAATAATAATAAATGGGGCTGGGGATGTGGCTCAGTTGGTAGAATGCTTGCCTTGCAAGCACAAGGCCCTGAGTTCAATTCCCAGCACCACAAAAAAAAATAAATAAATAAAAATAATAATAATAATAATAAATGCTGGTGAGGATGTGAGGGGAAAAGTACACTCATTCACTGGTGGTGGAATTGCAAATTAGTACAACTACTTTGAAAAGTACGGAATTTCCTCAAAAAGCTAGGAATAGAACTACCATATGATACAGCTACCACACTCCTTGGTATTTATCCAAAAGAACTAAAATCAGCCAATTATAGTGATATAGGCACATCAGTGTTTATAGCAGCTCAATTCACTAAACGAGTTATGGAACCAGCCAGGTACCCACCAATAGATGAACAAATAAAGAAAATGTGGTATAAACACACAATGGAGTTTCACATAACCATAAAGAAGAATGAAATTATGACATTTGCTGGTAAATGGATGGAACTGGAGACCATCATGCTAAGTGAAATAAGCCAGACTTGGAAAGTCAAGGGTCAAATGTTTTCTCTCAGATGAGTAAACTAGAGCAAAGTAAGGGGTGGAAAAAGGGCAAGAGGGAGATCCCATGAAAATGGAAGGGAGATTGGTAGAGTAGATGAAAGATATTGAGGGGCAGGGAAGAAGGATGGGTAAAGGAAGGAACTGCAGAATGAAACTGACCACACTCTGCTCCGTACGTATATGAACATACCACAGTGAATGCCACCTTTATGTATATCTATAAAGCACCAATTTTAAAAATAATAAATAGAAGGAAGACTTCAAGGAAGGGGAACAGGGGAAGGGAAGAGGGGAGGGAAAGAGGAGGTAATGGGAACCGAAATGGAGCAAATTAATCCTGCTATTATGTATAACTATAATACACTTATAAAAATATTTTTAAAAACAAATCACAAAAGATTGTACATGGTCTGATGCACTTTTTTATAAAGTTTAAAGACAACTAAAATAAATTATATATTGTAGCAATGCATACCTTTTTACGTTTTATATTCTTATCTATTTTAGAACTACCTATAGGTGGAAGAAAATATAAGTGGGGAGGGTGGAGAGGAGACACACATGGATTCAGATGAATCTTAGCTACGGTAAGGAAGATATGGGCAAGACTACTCTCTGGTCAGATATAGGCTATATCTGCGAGAAGAGGCAGTGTGCAGCCCAGAGGAAGGCCCTCGCCAGAACTCAACAATTTTAGTGTCCTCATCTCAGATTTCCAGCCTCCAGAGTTGAGAGAAATTAACTTCTGCTGTTCATAACTCTCCTAGTGGATAGTTGTTCATTAGAATTGAACTGACTAGAAAATTACTTATGTAATTTAAATCAGTAATTTAAATATGTAAAAAAAATCAGTAAAAAAAAATATGAAGATAGTGTGTCATGAAGGACTATGACCAATCCAATTCTTTGCAAATAAAGTTCAAAATTGAAAATAAACCCAAAAATGAATTTATAGGAAAATTATAATATGGTGCCTGAATCACAGAAAACTGATTGGTATCCTATAAGGATTGAAGAGGGGGTCCGAGAACACATTCCACCCCAATTGATTTACCCACCAGTCTGTGTCTAGATAACCAGCTGAAGGGAGGCAAGACATGCCTCCCCTAGGGCCCTCTGTGATATGGGCTCCCCACACCCCTCTAGAGTGTCAGCTGAGGAGCTACCTTGTTCCTTTCATCTATAGGGGAACCGAGCACTGGGCTGCACCAGAGACACTCCAGTTGCCTCAGCGACACAAAGCACTGGTGGTACAGCACTAATCTCATCTTTGAATATTCTGACCCTTTTCAAACTTCATGGTAAATTCATGCTTGTGATACTGAGTATGAGGAGCTTCTGGGAAGAACATCACTGTGCGCCCGCCTGTGTTTGTGCATGAAAATCAAGCAGCTCTAGCTTCTTCTAGCAGGTACACTAAGCAGACAAGCTTGGACTGTACGCCCTGAAGAGAGTGCACAGCGGATGTCAGAGGAAAAGACAAAGGAGCGGGAGGGGAGAGACTCCCAGGGGGGACACTGACTCTGGAGAGAATCCGCCCCAGGGGGAAGGGTGGTCTGCCTGAGTGCTGAAACACACCCACCGTCCACCAAAGCATGGCTGGCAAGGAGCTCCCACTTCTCCCAACACCCTCAGGCCACGACTCCAAAATGAAATTTTGATGCCAGTTTTTGTTTTGTTTTGTTTTTTCTTCTTTTTTAAGAAAAAGCTAGGTAGTCAAATGTTGAAACCAGAAGGGCAAATTTTATCTGTTCTCCTAAACTTGCCTGTTAGGGTTAACTCTGGACTTTTTTAAGTCAGGATGATAGCAAATGAAGTTTTCCTCCTGGAGAAGACTAGAGAAGAGCTCGCTATGGTTTAAAATTAAATTTAAAAGCAGTAAATGCACTGTGTGGTGTTATTACATATTCAAAACATGGCTAAGGAGCAGAGTTCACCTTTGACTCCTACTCCCACCTCAGCCCAGATCTCTTGTTTCAAGCAGACCTTTTCCTCTGCTTACTCTGGGTCCTCTTAAAGATAGATAACTGTGTAATGGTGATCCCTCTCCCACAGGCACACAATTTCAATCTACTTCCATACCTCAAAATGCTTTCCTTTCACACTCCCAGCAAATACCCTACATTTCCCCTGCCTGGCTAAGTCCTGGGCCTCCTTCCCAGTAAAAAAATCTTGGTGAGATCTTGCCAAAATATTTCTTAATCACATATTTTCTCTGTCTGAAAAGAGTTATAGATGTAGTTTGTAACCTTTGTTCCCACTTCTTCCCATGTTTTCAGGAGCCCTGTGTCATTTAATGTTAAGACTGGTTGGCTTCTTGGAGAAGCCAATACTTAAATTCCAGCTCAATCTCCATGAAGTAGAGAATTGTAGTTATTCCTCTAACACCTTGCTCTCTAAATGCACAGTCTTGCCCAGGTAATCACAAAGGTCCTCTAATCAGCACACAGGGGACTTGAGGCTGTACTTCAAGGGGCAGCTGGGGCTAGGGTATTCTGGAATATTCTCCACACTCCACCACTCTCCACCTGGGTTCCCAGAGTTACCCTAAAACATGGGTTCTTTGGTCCCAATCCAGACAAGCCTAAAGAGAGGTGGTAACAAGTAGCTGGCTCTACCTTCTGGCATCCAAGGTGGGTTGTTGGGAAGTCCAGTAGATTGCTATGGGAATGATGAGCTCCTACTCTCTGATGACTAAGATTTGGTAGTTATTGATCCCTCAAGCCAAGGGAGAAATAAAAAGAACCACTGAAGACTAAAGTAAAAATGATTAGAAAGCCACAACTTGAACTCTAGGGGCTGCCCAATGTTCTGTGTGACACCCATCTCTAATTGCTTCTCAGATCAAGTTCAAGTGCTTTCCTTTAAACATGGCCCAGAAGCCTCACGTTCCTCTCTTTCCCTGTACACAGCAGCTTCTTCTGTGAGATGGTTTGCTTCCTTTCCCAAAAAGTATCCCCCCTTCAATCAAGTTTGCCTGGACCATCCTAGTATGGACCAGACGATGGGCCTGGCTGGAGCCAGAGTCGGGCAGCCCAGAATCTAACAGAGGCGCCACCATTTCCCTGGTGCGTGAGCTAACCTTGCTCATATTTCTGTAAACAGGAATGACAGAAATGCCTATCTTACACGGTTGAGATGAAGATTAAATGAGTGAAAACCTATACAATACTTGATCAGTATTTGGCACATGGCAAGCTCTCAATAAAAGTTGGCTGCTGTCACTGTGATTATTATTATTCTAATTCACAATGAACTCTCTCCCTCTTTTAAACTCCTTTAGCACACACTTGCATTTGGCATTGATCACATACTGCTTTGTGTTGTCAGGTATCTTTTTACACATGCATCTTACTCAACTAGGCTACAAGTTCCTTAAAGGTAAAGGCCAGGCTTACATGCTTTTCTTTCTCTACATCTCTTGAAAGTGTTTTAAACGCAGGAACCCAACAAATGCTTGCTCTTTAACAACAACATATAATACATACAAAGCTCTACTTCAGCCAGAAGTGTGCTAAGTCCTTCATATTCAATTCATTTATTGGTTTCTCATACTTAGTAATCTTGATTAATAAATGGTGAGCACCCAGTGATATGTCTACTATTTTCTTATTTAAATTTTTTTTCAAGGAAACAAATTTTAAGAACTTCAAAGCACTAAGATTCAGTAGACAAAGTTGCTGACGTGCAATTTCTGTGCTACTTCATAATATCCCAGACCCCTTCTAACAATCAGGGTGTGCAAAATGGTCTCTGAAGGGCACAGAAGCTCACAAAAATAGAATGGCAAATTACTGACAGACATAAACAATAATCTGGTTTGTCACTGAGCTCCAGGCCCAAAAAAAGCGGTTTAATAAATGAACACAAACTGAATCCACTGTAACTCTTACCCATCAACTGCTGAGCCACGGACTGGTGTCCCACCTCCTGGGAAGAAAAACCCAGTCATCCCTAATGAACTCAGGCACTGATGTCTGGCAGATCAAGAAGAAAAATGAGGAAGAAGAATTTCATAAGCTACAAGAACAGTACCTTTTCAAGAGTGACAGAAGATAATATTTTAAACTGTCTTACCACACAACGGGATTTCACTTTGGGTTAAATTCAGTGGTGAACACTAATCATGAGGATTTTCTTATAAAAACATACGAATGTTTAGTCTGACTGACTGGCTGTGTTTGAAGCAAGGCCGACAAACTCTGCATATTTAAAGATCATTTCTTTCACATACTTCTTTTAATGGCCAAGAAGGTAAAGGTTGGAGTCATCCACTTTTGTTGAATTATGTGAACATAATACCCCATTTGATCTTAATAAAGATTTAGACAAGAATGTACTATAATTTGCTAATATGTTTAAATTAAATTTGATAAAGGCCACCTTCTCTGTGTACTCTTTTTCTCCTTTCTGTTACCTATATTTAAATTCGTATGTATAGGAGAAAAAACACTTCAAGGGGTACGCACACACATGCTCTTGGTTTTATACACTTGTTTCCTATATCCTGGTTTTCACCTAGAGAGGAAGAAGTATTAAAAAGTCATAAGAAAAAAAGAGTCGTCACTTTTATTTTCCCAGAAACAACCAGGAAGTGCCCCAAATCTGGGGAGGGAACCTGTCCTACAAAAACTGGAGCTCCATTATCACAGATAAGGGTCTGTGCCCTTAGGGGTTTATATATTTCAAAGGGTCTTTAAGCACCTAGATTTTCAGTTTCAAATTTTTCTGTACTGTCCAAGGGCAATTAAGTATAACTGATAAACAAATCAGCCAAGAATTATCAGAAACTTCAATATCAGTGTTTTCTGGATGGCTCTTTCTGGTCAGCCTATTGAAAAAGCCAGAACAGTGAAAAAAAAAAATTTTTTTTTCTGGTTTAGACAATACACCAAACTCTGTGAGCACTGGCAAGTCCCCCTGCCTGGAAAGCCATTCCCTGGGACCCTAGAGTTAGGCCCTTTTCAGCTGCCCTCAGTTCTCATATCACCTCCTCAGGGCTTCCCAGACCACCCTACCTGGAAAAACCCCATGCTTGGTCTGGTCTCACATAACCCATTGTGTTTCTTTGAGAGCCCTGATTATTAGCAAAAATTATTTTGATTTTATTTCAGTATTTTTCTGTTTCTTCGCACTAGAATATTGGTTCCTGGGTACTAGAATTTAAAGACTTTACTTTCATAGGTTGTGTCTTCATTACACAAATCGTGTATTATATTTGAACTCTAGGTATTAATTAGATAATATGAAGGAATTGCTGCTAGGTTTATAAGGTGTGATAGATGTAATAATGGCATTTTGCTTTTTTTCAAGTCTGTTAAAGACATACCTAGTCTATAGAGGAAATTATAAGGGATTTATATAGTACTTCAAAATAACAGGGTGGGGTGGGGTGAGAGGTATGGAAGAACGTAGAACAAGGTTAGTTACATGTTGATAATTGTTGAAGCTGAGTGATGAATACATAGAGTTCATTATACCATTCTCATTGCTTTTGAATATGTGTGAAAATTTCTGTAACAAAATCTTAAAACCTACATAGAAAAATAATAACATAATATTTCATATATCTATTTAATTGATCTTAGGGTAGAGAAAGACTTTGTAAGCAAAATATCAAGGGAAATTTTTTTAAAAGCTAACTAAAGCTAGATGCTCACTCGATCAAATTAGCAACCATTCAAAAAATGCCATTAATCAGAAGCTATGGATTGTTAGAGGCAATGATTTACTTGCTACTAAGAAAAAAAACCTACTTTACAATTTACAATTATTTTGTATTTACTGAAAGAATTGCTAGAAGTACACATGATGTTTACATTCATCATGTCTGTGGCAAGTGGCCATCCTTATTCTCTATGTGGCAGTACATTTCTGTTGAACTATCAATTAATTTTATTGCAGTATTTAGAAAGGTCAGGACCTAAGCAGAAAAGGTTGGGAGGCAACATTTTGAAGTACATATGAGAAGATCTACCAAAAGAAAAGGTAACATAAGAAAAAATGTTAACAACTGGTTGGGGAATTTTTCTCAGGACAATCTGTTTCTGAGTTTACAGTCTGCTGACATTCCCAGGAAAACAAACTCTAAACTCAAGTTCACAGGCTGCTCTCAGTTCCTAGAGATGCGAGTCACAGAAAGACTCAGCCAGACTTAAAAAGAAGCATTGAGATGATGACGTCTCCTTTCCTCTTTCCAGTCCTGGCCTTCTGAACCCATGTATGAATAAGAAAGTAACAAAGTCCAGTGGTATTTACATCATGGTCCAACACTGACCAAATTAGGGACCACAGAAAAAGAATGGATAGGGCTGGGGTTGTGGCTCAGTGAAAGGGCACTTGCCTAGCATGTGTGAGACTCTGGGTTCCATCCTCAGCACCACATATAAATAAATAAAATAAAGGTCCATCAACAACTAAAAAATATTTTTTAAAGGTGGGTAAATTCATTATTAGAGTTCTTTTTGCATTTCTTGCTTCATCTTAGTGGTATTATAGCTTAAATGAAAACAATTAGCCTTGACAATAAACATGAAATAAAAAAAAACCTCATATTTACTCATTGAATTATGGTCTGATGTCCCAGGGCTGGGGATATAGCTCAGTTGGTAGGGTGCTTGCCTCACAAGCACAAGGCCCTGGGTTCAATCCCCAGCACCACAAAAAAAAAGAAGCATTGAGATGAAGTGAGAATCACAGAGTCAAGAACTTGTATTTCAACTTCAGTTCTACCTCCTATTTTCTGCAACATCCCAGGGAAGCCACCAGTCTTTTGTAGTTCATGACACATGAAAACAAAACAAAATTTCAAAATACCAGGAACCTCAGCAGGAAAGGGTATGAATTTGCTAAAAAGTGTGAACAGCTAACTTCATGTACATGCTTGCCTAAGGTCACAGAACCCAAACCCTTAGCACACTGTAAGAGAAAGACAAGGGGGTTGGGGGTTGTAGCCCAATGGTGGTACACTTGCCTGGCACATGTGAGGCACTGGGTTCGATCCTCAGCACCACATGGAAGTGAATAAATAAAACAAAGGTATTGTGTCCATCTATAACTAAGAAAAAATAAATAAAATTTTTTTAAAAAAGAGAGAAGATGCGCCTGTGCCTGCCACTGAACATGTGACCCTGAAAAACAAAGAAAGCCAACAAGCTTGATAGCTTGATAGTGCTCTAGATACAATGGAACCTAGATGTAGGTAGCTTATAGTCACCTCAGTAGCTCTAATGATAAATGACATTTCTTAGCCTCTTTACCCATGTGGTGGGTATGCCAGTCATACTAGGAAGCTATTAGGTCTAGACTCAGTGGCATACAGAAGAAAAGGCTTTCACATAAGAACAGAAGAGGTCATCTTCAGTTTGGGGATGTATCTCAGTGGTAGAACACTTTCCTAGCCTGTGCCAGGCCCTGGGTTTAATGCCCTATTCTTAAAAAAAAGAAAAATTAAAAGGAAGAGGTCATCTTCACCAGAAAGTGTTGGCCAGACTCTGATGGCCTTGAAGAGTCCTAACTACCCATGTGCACATTTTCCTCCTCTGTCTTGAGATCCAAACACAAAAGAGTTGTTTTGATTTGGGTTTTGTTTTGCAGTGTTACAGATCAAACCTAGGGCCCCATGCATGCAGGCAAGTGCTCCACCACAAACCCACACCACCAGCCCTCAAAGACGACTTTAAGGAACAGAAAGTGAGGAGAAGAAGGAAAGTGTAAGGGATATTCATGGAAGAGTAAAGACTTAAACAAGCCTGGATCAAAAGGTCTGAGCTTCATCTGAAGGAAGGAGCCCCTCAGCATTCCTCTCTCAGAAGCGGGTGGCGGGGAGAGGTAAGAAAGATGGAGAAATGGACAGTTGCCATATGGCCACTTCCTGCCACGTGGTAAAACTGTCTGAGAGACCACAGGCGTGCTCAAATTACAGCAGAAGGAGAAGTAGATCATCCACACCATTGGGGAAATGCTCTAATTAGTTTCTGAGCAGATCACTTTGCTAAGGAAAGGTGAAATAGGGACAGTTCATGGTTTTAACAAACTCTGCTATCTGTTCTTCCCCCTCACAAGTCTTTGATAGAGGGAGTTTATCCCTGGCTGTAAGAAAACCAAGGTTAGGGCTGGGTCCAACCACAGGAGAAATGCCCCTCATGCACTTCTGGTCCTAAATGAACAAGTATTTATGGACCCTTGGGGCCAAGGTCAGTGACCACATCATCACTAAAGTGGTTCCTGGTCAAAAACAAAATACTTCACCATCAGAAATAGCTTAGATATAAGAAAAATGTAAACAGTGATAATATTAAATGATATGCATGGGTCCACTTTGCAATTTGGTTTCCAGCTTATTATCAGCAGACCTTGAAATAAAGTGATCACCCCCAAAACTACAAACTCTTTGTTTCTAGCAGGTTCTATCTGAAGGGACCAACATGGTTCCCTTTGGTTGTCATGGGAATGCAGAATTTTTTGAATCCTCACTTAATGAGCTGACTAAAATACCTTATGTGGAAAGATAAATTATGAAAGATTGGAACCCTACCTGCATCCTTTCAGCATTTGGAGATCAAATGTTCTTGCAGCCAAAGGACTATCAGGCTGGATATCTCAACCTATGCCAAGAAAAAACTACAGGCCAGGAGTGGGAAGTGTCCTGTCCAGAGACACAGCCAGTCCTGATTCCTGGCTGTGCTGGTCTCACCACACCATGATGCCACACTACAATGAAATCAATGAAAAGAGATTAGTAGAGCAACAGGCGAGGAGGTGTGTGTACACAGAGTGTCATGATGGTGAATGCCAACCAAAACGTGGTTGCTCTCAAGGAGCCTCAAACAAGCATGACTGAAAGCAAAGTGTGTTGCTTCTGCTCTGATACATGGTCTACAAAAGACACAAATCATCCAATGTTGCAGATTCTTTCTAAATGTGCCATTTCCCGGTGGGAAATGAGTGGAGAAGAGAAAAGAGTGACAAGAATAAATAGAGTCAGATCCCATGATGGTCCCATTTTTAAGAAGTATTTATTTATACATTAGAGAAACATCAAGACCATTTAACATCTTATACACGAACTGTACAGCAAGTCTGGCAAGAAGGGTAGAAGAGATCACTCCACGCCCTAGTCTGCAAAAACTAAAGGAAGGATGAAAAGACAATGTATGCAAGGAAGAATCAGCAAGCTTTGCCCAAGAAGGAAAGTTCTTCCTCAAAATGCAACCATTTATTCATTCACTCATTTATCAAGCACTAAGAACCCCTCTATTTGGAACACTATATAACTGCAGAGAATGGCTATTTCCTCCCAAACTACTATCAGTGTTTTATTTCAACATGAAGAGTCAAAGAAGTGGGTAAAGAAAAAACTGATCCTGTGTCATGCACACACACTCTCTCACATGCAATGGAAAAGCACATTCTCCTTTCAACCAAATATTATTAATAATCATGTTGGTTAATTTTACATGTCATCTTGACTGGATCATGGGATGTCCAGATTAAATGTTATTTCTATATGTGTCCTATGAGGGCATTTCTGGGTGAGATTAGCATTTGAATCTGTGGACTCACTAAAGTAGGTTCTCCTCCCGAATCTGGGTGGGCACTACCCAATCCTCTGAGAACGTGAGTAGAACAAGAGGTACAGGAAGGAGAGATCCAACAAGTCACCCTTTTTTCCTGCCTCACAGCATACACTGGAACACCTCACATCTTCTCCAGTCCCCAGACTGGGGGTTACATTATCGATTCCTCTGGTTCTCTGACCTTTGGACTCTGAACTACAGCACTGGTTTCCCTGGGCCAATGAAGTATCTCCTACTGGTTCTGTTTATCTAGAAAACCCTACTAATACAATAACTCATACCTATTCCCTAATTTAAATAGACAAGGGAAAACAAAAGATATATGATCAGAGCAGAAAAGAAAGTGATTCATTGTGCAACCTTTCTTTCTGCAAAGGGGGGAAAAATCAAGGGGAGAAGGTAACACAGTCATGTAAAGTGTAGAAAACAGAATAAAACCATTACAATGAGCCTCCTATTGCCAACCACCTAGATCTGTTAGTTTGGGAAGCTCATGGTTGACCTCTGCATTAAACATACAGATGACTTCTCTGCCCTCAAGAGTTTTCCTTACCTTGGGCAGTAGGTCAGCAACCATGACAAAAAGGGGTACACATTTACAATGTTAAAATTGGGACTGGGCATTCTAGGGTCTCCTTTGATCTCTAGGACCTCAGTGCACTCTCTTTTTGGTTCTGTTTTTTTTACCCAAAGTGTGTATCATAATGATGCAACAGGTAAGAGTACCTGCCTTTCCTAACCCTTGTTCTCTAATTCAGCAGCAAACACATATCAAGTGCTGTGTTCTGGACATGGTGCTGAGCCCTGGGATTACAGAGAGGGTACAAAGCGGCTCTTCATCCAGAAGAACCTGGCACAGGAACAGGAACCAAAGCAGAGCAAGCAAGACGGCCAGCGCCACAGCGAGACCATATGAGGAGAGCACTAATGTGCCAGAGGAGGTTGGAGGGCTGAGGTGACCACCCTGAGAGGTGTCAAGGATGAACAGGTGTTCGTCAGGTGGCATCTGACAAACATCCTGGGAGATGCCCTCTGCCGCCTTTTGAAGTAGGTGTTGTGATCCTCACAGCAACCCTGCGTAGGTGCTACCATCCTCATTTTACAGTTAAGAACCAGGAAGTTTAAAGAAACGGGAAGTTTAAAGTGGTTAAAGGATTTGCCTCCCAAAGTTACAGAGCAAATGACACTAGCTTAATCCCACTACACAGCAAGCCTCTTGAATGGAGCCCTTGACTTCTTTATCCTGGCAATTCCAATAACATCTAGCATAACATAGGTGCTCAGTAAGTATCTGCCCAGTTATTCCAAGCCACTGGATGACTTGTTCTTTTGGTTACATTCTAATAAACTAACTAAGAAAGATTCGGGGGCTGGGGATATAGCTCAGTTGTTAGAGTGCTTGCCTTGCAAGCACAAGGCCCTGGGTTTAATCCCCAGCATCGCAAAAAAAAGAAAAAAGAAAGATTCGGATAAACATAAATAGAGGTATTCTTCTGCTTAAGAAGCAGGTCTGGGCCGGGCGTGGTGGCCCACGCCTGTAATCCAAGCGACTTGGGAGGCTGAGTCAGGAGGATCATGAGTTCAAAGCCAGCCTCAGCAACTCAGCGAGGCCCTAAGCAACTCAGTGAGACCATGTCTCTAAATAAAATACAAAACAGGGCTGGGGATGTGGCTCAGTAGCTGAGTGTCCCTGAGTTCAATCCCTGGTTCCAAAAAAAAAAAAACAGGTCTGTTGGTCAGCTCATTGTGTCAGGTCAAAGGCAGAGTGGATGTGTGTATGCATGTATGTACTCAAAGAATCTAGATTCATGTGCTATCTATGTTCTATTACTCAAAGTCAGGAAATAAATTGAATTCTCCGCAGCAGTTCCACTCAGATTTGTAATTACTGGCCAAAAGAGAGAGAGAGGAGGAGGGAAGAGAGAGAAGAAAAGTTCATCACAAAGCCAGGCCCACCCATCTTCCTCTTCTTTTTCAGAGAGAGCAACTAGAATTGATCTGTGATCACTTTTCCTGTCTTACAGGAACATCCAAAGAGACACAGTGTCCTTGTAGGGAGAAGCAAATGATAAGGAAGACCTTCCTTTATTTAATTTGGTTAGGGGTTCACTACAAACAGAAACTCAATTTAAAAACCAAACCACTGCAAGCTCAAGGTTTTGGATTCACAACTAAAAATTTAAGACTCCACATTGTTCTCTCTACATAAGTAAACATCTAACAACAACCTGGCTACATCTGACAATAGTACAGACATGCCTCTTCTTCAGCTAATAGTTCTCCAGTGTCTTGGTTACTGATAAGGCTCAGAAGAGCATCAGACACTGAGCTGAACACAGATGAGACATAGGGTCATATTCTGTTTTTGACAGGCTCCTTCACTGAACAAATATTTATGGAGCACCAAGCCTGTGCCCAACACTGTGATCATAAGCACAAAAACAAGAGGGGCCTTGGCATCATGGGCTCATTGTCAACTGATGGACATGACAGGCAATTATAAGATAACATGAGAGAAGTTTCAAAATGGATGTTAAGAGCAGCATCTCATCCAGATGGAAAGTCCAAGAGGACGTCTTGGTAAATGAGACCTGAGGGTAAGTGGTCAGTTGGAAGAAGAAAAGACAAGAGTGCTTCAAAGAATGGCTTGTGCAAAGACCCAGAGGGAAGAAGATGGTACCTTTGTGACATGCTGGCAGTTGGTTTTCATTCCAGGAAAAGAGGTGAGAGACAGGACCAGAGAAGTGAGCAGGACCAGGTCCCCCAAGGCTCTGTAACCTTGTCAGGGTTCCCAAGGCTTTCACCTGAGTTGAACAGGAAGTTAGTGAAGGCAACAAGCAGTCTGGGACAGCATAGTAACAGGGGACTGGTGAGAGGGAGAGGCAGGCTGGGCTGTGCCACCACAGCATCTGCATTTGTAAGCTGAGAGTGGACCAAAAGAAAAAGAGGCACCAAACTTCTGCACCCCATTTTTCATCTCAGTTGGGAGCTAAAGAGTATTTGTCATCTCCAAAGGCATCACCAGGCTGGACCCACTCCAAACCAACAAGGAAAGTGATATGAGCACCACCAGAGCCTACAGTGAGAAACACAGGGCATGGAGCAAGAACTGGACCCTCAACTTTCCTTCCATGACTTTTTCTTTACAGCATTATTTCATTTAACCATTTCTAGGTACCTGTAGCTCCTCCTCAACTATTTTTCTCAGAGATGGAGGAAATACTATGCCTTACTTCAAATTAACATTTCCTTTGATGTCCATAATGTGTCATCAATAACTTCAGAGAAACACATTATGATGTTAAAGAGTACATTTTTAAAAGAATTGACATGTATAAACGGCCATGCTCAGTAATACACAGTACTTCAAAATATATATATCACTATAACTAAGGATTTCCTGGGGCTTTGTTTGTTTGCTTGCCTTATTTTTTGCCCTTTATAAGCAGAATACAAAGAGCAATGTCTACAAGGTCCTCAAAGAATGTTTTCTGGGAAATTCTGACATCAATGTAAAAACACCTGGGAGCTGCAGGTGTTTGGGGTTACAGAAGAATATCTTTTTTAAAATAAAAAAATAAACCAATTGTTCTTGCTCCTTTCGGTAATAAACTTTCACAGGTTAGAGAATGAGGCTCCCTCCTGCAATTACCTTGGGGTCTACAACTATTTATAAATATAAACATGCAAAAAAACCCAAAGTCCAACCCAGGTAGCTGAGGGAGGGCCTGGCTGTCCCTACACAGGCCATGACGCATTAAATGTCTTCAACAAATACTAACTGGGGTGGGTGCGGGTGCAGCCAGCTTTCCTCCAAAGTTAGAAGGGCTATGGCTCTAATCAGATGACCACTAGATTCCCTCCCTCCTTTAGGGAAGCAGGGATTCAGTTGATCCAGGCACAAAGTCTTCCTGAGCACCCAGGGGCCTCTGCATCTAGGGCAGCAAAAGAGGCTGTCAGAGCTGACTCTTCCCTGTCCATTCTCACCCCATCATCTCGCTAGGAGAGGGGCACACATGCTCTCCTGGAAAAGAAGAGCAGGAAGCAGCTGACTCTCGAATGCAGGGTTGCACAACTGGGTCATTGTGGGGAAAACACCATAAACAAACCTAAAAACCCCCTAGGCCCTAAGCCATAGTTCACAGTTGAGCAGGGGTCACAGACGATTCACAGGGGTGTTTCTGTCATCTAGTGCTGTTTTCTGCATGTCCTCCCTGAATCAGAAACATCATCTTAGGATGGTAAACCCTTGAGGGCAGGCACTCTAGGACCACTTTTGGAATTCTCCAACTTGGAGCGATGGTACTCCTTAATGAAAACTGCACAAACAAGAAAAATGGCTATTTTTTAATTTTAAAAGCCTGGGCTTTCCTTCCTAGGTCACCAGCCGGCCATCTGCCCCATGGCCCAGAATTCCTGCTTTCCCTCTTCCTCTACACACCCATCTGAACATCCTCTGGCATTTCATATTGCTATGTCCCATGGCCCATGGAACTTACAAGTGAGAACATCCAAAAAATCAAGGCGAAAAAGGAAGGAAGCTAATGATCTGGCCACGCGAGCATGGGGCTCTTTATTGTTTGCTGGGTTCCGTGCATTGTGTTTGCTGGGCTGGTCTGCCAGTCCCCAAGGTAAAAGCCAACTCATGTGTCAAATTTGCATCACTATCTGTACCTTTTAGAGAAGGGGAGGGTGGAGGCCATTCTTTCTCAGTAAAGAAAAATTCTCTGGGATAGAGTTGCTTTGGCAGAGGAATGAAAACTACACCTGCTTTAAGCAAATTCCATAAAACGGCCATTTCATTCCCAAGCTTTATAACTGAACTCCACTTATCACAGCCATGAATCACTGCCAAATCCCAGTTTGGACATTCCCCTGATCAAACTGGGGAAAGGAAAAAGGTCGTTCTAACAGTAGTCCCTGGCAATATCTAGCCAAGATCCAATGCAGGACCATTAGGCAACAATTGGAAATGGAATACACCAATAAAATGAGACAATCTTTCTCACACAGGAGATAAACTGATGTATTTAGGATAAATTTGAAAAAACTGGCAGGGAAACTATTATTTCTACAGGAATGCATCCCTCAGATACTTCACATCTAAACTTTGTGTGACTAAGAAGCTCAAGGTTTAGACTTGAACCTACTGCCATTTGGCATATAGAACTTTCTTCTTGGTTCTCCCCTGGGCAGTAACAGGTTTAATATCCTTACAGTGATCTCCCTTTGAGAATAAAACCCCCTATTTTTTCATTGTGGCTTGCAGTCTGAGCTCCTGACTCTCAGATCAGCCCACTCTCAATGGTCATCTAGATTTTCTTCCTCATGGACATCCCCAGATTGTTTCCCAGCAGAGTAAACTCATCTCACATCCTGCCCCACTAAATCCCCTCCTTCACCACTCCCACCTGCTCCCAGAGCTGCCCCTTCCGCAGTCTGGATCAACACCCTCATTCACACACCCTATGAGCACTGCAGCTTGGCACTGTCAGCACCACAAATGGCCCGCTGCGAGAGCAGCCACACAAGTACCTGGCTCCCCCTTTCCCTTCTGTCACTGGATGTTCAAGTTCAAGGTTAGTGAGAAGTGCCAGATCTGAGTCTGGAAAGTCCTCCAGTCAGTTAAGAGTGGTGCTGAGGTTTCCTTCATCACTGGCCTTCCTGCAGCAGTCAGATGTCAATCATTTTCACTCCTGGCTTCATACAGGGTTCCCAATAAGCAATTGGTCTGAACTTTTCCTACGTTCTGCTCATCACCTTCCTTCCCCCAACCCAAAGTATCTGACTACCAATCTATGGCTCAATATCACTGAGTGGTTCCTTTTCAAAGACTCAGTAACTCTGTAATGGCAGATATTTTATATCAGTGACCCCACTGTTAACATGGAGTGGGGAGTCAGGAGATTTCAATAAGGTAGCTTTCTGCTACGGGTAGCATGGTTTATGGGCTATGCTACTGATTACCTCTTAAACTGTCTTTTAGCTCTGCATTTTGGTGAACAGCACTGTATATTATATGCAAGCTTTGTTTCACCCCATTAACGGAGGACAATTGTATTAGCCATATGAGTCTGAGTTCCCATGCTACTTAATTGCTACACTGTTGTGTTAACGAAGTTAGAAGGGGGTTTGGCAAGAGCGTAGATCACCTTCATGTACAGATATTTGTGGTTTTATTTTTCCTTTTGCCAGCTTGCCTCTCTGTTTCAATTGCCTACCATCTGCCTTTGAACAATCTAAGTGCGAGCAGATAGATTTTATTTGGAGGATGAAAGGCTTTGAGCTCATCCTAGAAAAGCATTTTCATATACTGGTGTTCAGGGCATTTTCTGTTTAATGGGATCTCAGAGGCGATTCGGTTTGGGTTGGGAGTTGGTTCCTTCCCATAGTCAGAGTGCACTGTAAAATCAACAACCTCGTGATCACATTTTTTTCAATTCAAGGACTAGAATACTCAGGGGGTCAGAACTCACCTGTCACCCTAAATGAGCCCTGAAACAGCCCAATGGGGTACAGGCAACAGGCAGGGAAGTGAATGTCATGTTATGCATACAATTTTCTACTTTGCCATCCTTAATTCATTTTGAGTTTAAAAAGAAAGAAAACAAAAATAGATAGGCTCCAAATATGAAGTGTGCAGCGCCTGCTGACTCATGATTTTTTTTTTAACATGACCAATACACATGAGTTAAAAATTAGACACGTTCATTCACTTCACTAGGAAAGTGATATGATTGGAACTGACCTTTCATTTTGAAAATACAGCCTTAATTAAAACTAACCACTGACTCTAAAGTCAATAAGCTGGCCAGAGTCAGAAGACATGAGTTCTAGTTCTAAGATGGCAATCATGGCCATGGGACCCTGGATGGGCCACTTAGCTGAGCTGTTGGGCCTCAGTTTGAAATTCCTCAAACTATAGTTCTAAATGTGTAAGTCCCTTCACAGACTTGTAACATGACTATCTTCTGAACTAAATGTGCAGCAGTCAGAACTGACTAGAGAAATGTCATGCTGCTACTTGTGATGATCCTTACCTTTGGGACAGGAAGCCCAGTGCACTGCACAGCAAGCCCAAGGTCGCATGAAAGGTGGAAGAAACAAGGCTGCCATTTTGGGCCTCTCTTAAAAATCTCCCAGACCTGGTACTCCACAAACAGCCAAGTTGGAACTCCAACTTCTAACCCTAACCCCACCCATTGCCAAAAAACAAAACAAAACAAAACAAAACAAAACAAAAAAAACCACTGGATTTCCCAGTCTGAGTAGGTGAGTTTTGAATGTTCCAGAACTGCTGTGGAGGCTAAAACTGAGTTCTACAAAATCAACAGCTCTCTCCTCACCTCCTCCTTTTTGGAAACCACTAGTTTGTGAGTTGGAGAGGGGTATTCCTGTCCATGAAGGAAAAGTCACCATTCCCTTTGTAGTTTGGGGTTTTCCCATTACTTCTTAGGAACAAGATAGATAAGGAAAAATAAGAACAACTCACAATTCCTGCTCACACACCTCTCTCTCAAAAAAAAAAAGGCATGATTAAAAAAAAAATTTGTGGTTCTTTATTATTAGAATCCAGAAAAGGGCATTTAAAAATCCCTATGAGGCAAGTTTCAAAGGGTAATATTTACAGAAATGTCATATATTAAGTATGCTAATATTCCACCTACCATATTAAAACTACTACTAAGGGCAACTTCTCATGTACAAGAGAGAACTAGTACGCATGTCTGTCCTAATCTTAAAATTGATCCTGAAAGGCAACTTCCTAACTCTTCTTCCCTTCACTGTTAGGAGAGTGTAAACCTCACTTTCTTCCTACAATGACCCTATGCTACAGTAGAGTATGACTCAAGAGGCCTTCCTCACTCCTTCCATCTTCTCCTAGAATAGGGAAGGTGGAGTTGATGAGATGACACTATTCTTAAACTGAAAACCCTTACAACCAAGTAGTAATAAAGGGTCAAGAATATGGCTGCCTCGGAAAAGCATAACAGGGAAAGACTACTTAAAGAAATGCAGCTTCACTACTTAAATATAGCCCAGCACACTTTACAAACTACTGTAAAGGGAGAAAACTATAATTCCACACAGTACTGGATCATAATTTTTTATGTACACAGTAATGCATCATAAACATTAAAAAAATTTTAACATTCATAAATAATTAATTGTTGAAATTACAGCAATAATTAGTTTCTAAGGCCACTCTTTGAAAGACTAGTACACTTAAACTGAATTTTTTACCCAAACCGAGTGAGATCCATGCCAATCATAAAGAGTAACTTATAAGGTTTTACTCCATAAAGATCACATGATCTACTTCTCTGTTATTCTAAGTTTGGAATTATTATGGTATTAAGAGCTTCCAAAAATCTACTTTTCTTCCCTTATTTCTGAAAAATATGCTTCATGCCAAATTCGATCATGTCCATTTAGTAAATTTAGGTAATAAAAACTGGTATAATCTCTAATGAGCAGGAATATCTGTGTATCTCCAAAAGAGCAAGAAAAAATTGAAAGAGAAAAAAGAAAACAGTGAACTACAAAATCAACAAAGCAAGGTGAACAATCAAGTACTAATACAGTAATTCTGGGAAGGAACATGATTGGGATAATCAAAAGCAAAAGACAAGAAGAGAAGATGGTGTGAAGATGAGCAAGCAGCAGGGAGGACTGGAGAGCCACAATGCTGTGGGGTGAACTCACTTCGGTACATTCTGCTCCAAAGGTTTACAGGGCAG
The DNA here is from genome assembly GCA_020662805.1 of Glaucomys volans. NCBI lineage: Eukaryota > Metazoa > Chordata > Mammalia > Rodentia > Sciuridae > Glaucomys > Glaucomys volans. The sequence continues at coordinate 44,122 of JAJEJO010002506.1, read as the reverse complement.
ACGTGATGTGCTAGAGGGTGATGGTTTCTATTTTGGGCACATGGATGAATGCATGATGCGATGAAGGAGGAACAAAATTATTTTGCATTAATAAAGAAAAAGAAGGTTCACGTGTGAATGGAACATGAAAGCTGGCAAGCTGGCTCCCTAAATACCTCTACAGAGGTGAAGGGAGAAGTGCTGGAGGGAGATAAGGAGGGGAGCAAGGAGAGGTGGGGAAGTGAATGGCAAAGCTAAGAAAGCTAATAATAGAGACAGAAGGAAGTACTGCACCACAGGAGATAGAGATGCAAAGGAAGAAAAGCAGTGAGCCTGGGAATGGCTGGTAATTATCCTATTGCACAAGAGGCAACACAGCCAGAGTCTTTAAAAAAAAAAAAAGGAAAAGAGAGAAGAAAAAGTCTGTCCTGTCCCTCCCCTCTCCCTCAGGTTCCTTTGGACCAAACTTCCAAGCCACTTAGAAGACAAACTTGAGACTGGGAATTGCAGGCACTGTGGTGAAAGAATTCCACTATTTGGGAACCATATTTTGATGTTCTGGGCATGCATGAGTTTGATGTGGTGTAGAAACTAAAGCAAAGCCAAAAGGAAAGGGGAAGCAAGTTTATAGAAAGCAACTGAAAGATTATGTGTACATGTGTGTGTGTGCATGTGGGTGTGTATATACTTAGGGCCCATTTTAATTCTCCCACAAAGTGAGAGCTACAGAGTTGTCAGCATCTGAAGATGAGCACAGCACACAGAAGAAGGAGCAAAAGGAGACTTCCTTCCATCTTAGAGTGCAGGGCCTTGCCAAATGAATGAGGCAGCTGCCTACAAGGTCCAACATCCTGCTCTGAAAATGGCCAGTAAGAAGGCAAGTGCTTGTGTGCTTGTGTGTTTGTTTAACAGAGGTAGAGCACCTGGCTGGGTGATTGTGTAACATAATACCACAGGGGGAAATTTTCTTCCTGATCTCAGCTTGTGATCAGATTCTGCCCTGAAGCATGAGGCTTAAGTGTCCTTGCAACTTGCATGCAGAAGAAAGACAAACATACTAATGAGCCCTTCTCAGTACCAGCCAGGGATCATAAAAATGGAGGAAGTTCAGAAAAGACGCTTGGCACAGGTGGCATCCTTTGCCACATGGAAGACTGGTTGGAAGTGAGGCCACCCCTTAACAGCCTCACTTTTTTATTTTCAATTTTATTTTTGATAGGAATAATTTATTAAAATACAACAGCATACTCTTTAGTAAGGTTTGCATTATAAATTTTTAAAAGTCCTTTACCAGATCATATATCACAAATTTGGGTTTGTAAAATACATCAACTTTTGCTGGAGAGGGGAGAGGGGAGAGTGCACCTCCCACACAGTGGCACAGGGCACTTGTCACTCTACTTCTGTTTACACTGCAACAGCTCTTTAGGAAAAGGGTCCTGAAGTTTTCTCCAAAGTAGGTCAATTTTTAAGCAACATCAAATAAAAATAATTCCTGGTAGCTCTAACACAGTTGTAGAGGTTCAAAAGTTTGTTACTAGAAGTAAGACAGTAATTCCCCATACAACTACATGGGGGATAGTCAGGATGAGACTGTGACATGCCAATTATCAGGAACACCAGGTCCCACAGGTACTAAGCCCTAAGTCTCCATGCTCCATGAAAAGCAGGCTCACCATGGGATCTGGTCAGGCTGAAAATGGAAGGGGGGCGGGGGAATGGGTACACAATACCAGCCTTGGCATGGAGGTGTTCAGCCTAGGTCTTGGTTGTACTTGTGGAAGGAAACTGGACAGCAGCATGTTGAAGGATGAGATGTATATACCAAGTGCATAAGAGTATGCCCCAAGAGGCCAGCCTCTACCTCAGTGGCTTCATCAAAGTTCATTTTCACATTTGTACATGGACCTATGCTTTTTTGTTCCCTAAGTGGCCAGGATGAGCAACCCTGTAACAACTCCCAACCTGCTGCGTAAGTCTTGCTGTAGCTTTTCCTCTGCTGCTTGAGTCTTATTGGAGCTCATCCGAGAAAGTCAGGGGAACCCTCAGACTCCCTGCAAAGACAAAGAGACTAAGAAAAGCAGTGTGGGGACTGACCCACCTGCAGCCAAGGTGAGGTCAAGGGCAGCAGGGTTGGCAGGCAGCTGCAGCGTGGGTCTGGAAGAGAAAGCCCCCAGCAGGTGGTCAGGAAAACTCGTGACAGTTTTGAGGGAACTGTAAAAGTACAGTTGCTGAGGTCTGGTTGGTTCAAGAAGTTGAAACTTTTCACATGGCTTAAAGCCCCACATCCAGCTATATGTCAACAAAAATATGGATGAAATGAGCTCTCTAGACTTGTATGGAAGGCCCAGATATGTCTGCTTAGATCTGAAAATATCTGACTTCTCCAAATTGGTCCATTTCACATCATATCAGCTATCACTTATCAGATTCATAGCCCTAAGACACTCTCCGAGGAGACCCCTCTGTAGGCAAGTCCCACTGAGCTGTCCATAGAAAACAGAAATGCTGAGCTGCACACATCTACAAGCAATGCTTTTGAGTTGTTTTCCTAGTGCTGTGGTACACTGTGTCATTCTCACTAGTTTAGTCCCCCAAGGCAGCACAGCAGCAATAAAATAAGAGCTCCACTTGTCCTCCCAGACAAGTGTAGAGAGAACACAGGCTCTAGAGAAGACAGAAGAGGAGAGCCAAAGAAAGGGTTGGCTTTGTCCCTCTACCTGGAAAGGCAATCATAAACTTCATAAAAGGCTCAGAAGGTGAGCTTCTTTCTGGTTACATAGAAGGTTAAAGAGGTCGGGGAACAACTGGCAGCACCAGTCAATCTTGGCAGACCACTGGTTCCCAGAGCATCACAACCAGCTTCCAGCCCTAGACTCTTCATGTCTCCTATCTGTTCCTCCAACCTCCTTTTCTGTCCCCTCCAATTCAACCTGGAATGATTCTTGGCAAATGAAAATTTGAAGAAGCCACTCCAACCCAGCTCCTTGCTCATGACATGCAATACCCTTGATGGTCTAGTTTCTAGTATCTCCAACTTCCTCTTCCAACAGGATTTCCACCATGCAGTACCTGCTCTTATCCAAGACCACATGATAGGCTTTTATGCCTGGAATCTTCTCTCAGTCGTCTTTTTGCCTGACAGCCAGCTTGTCACCTGGAGTCAAGCCTTCTTTGCTGCCAGGCATAGTACCTACAACTCACTGAACATGCTTCTGCTATTGGCAGTGATCCAGTTATAGATCAATGTCTATAATTTATTATCCTCACCAGTGTGAAAGCCCACTGAGGGCAGGAGTCAGATGGATTCATTTTTATATTTCCAGTGTTTAGTGCAGTGCCTGGCACAGAGGTTGGTCAAGGTTTGTTAGTTCAGTGAATTTTTAAAAATCAGCAAGTATTTATGAAGCTTCTATTGTGGGCTTAGTGGGTACTGGGCTCTGTCATAGGTAACATGAAGACCTTGTTGTTGAGCAATACCCCTTGAGGGTAGAAGAAGGAAGCCACATGGAGACCTTTTTTTAGTCTTATTTTTTTGCTGTGCTGGGGATAGAATCCAGGGCCTTGTGCATGACTTGTGCAAGACTCTACTACTAAAACGTGTCCAGTTTTATAAGACATATGTTTTAAAGCCACACCAGGACACAGAATAGGGCTAATACATTGCTACCCTCATTATTTAATGTGCTCCTGGGAGGCTTATATACTATACACACGAATCATCCACTCATTCTTTCTCTCTTGGGGGCTCACCTTTTGGAGAGAAATAGATAGCTGGAAAAAAAAAGCTTGATAGCTTTTAGGCTGCATGTGCCAGAAAAGCTGAGACCTAAATAACTTATTGTTCTAGTCAGCTTTTTTTTGTCACTGTGACCAAAAGACCCGACAAGAACAATTAGAGGAGGAAAAGTTTATTTGGGGGGCACCTGGTTTTAGAAGTCTTGGCCCATAGACAGCCAACTCCATTCTTCAGGACTCGAGGTAAGGCAGAACATCATGACAAAAGTGTGTGGCAGAGGAAACCACCTTGGGATGTGGCAACAGGAAGGAGAGAGGGAGAGAGAGAGAGAGAGAAAGAGAGAGAGAGAGACAGTCTTGCTTATTAAGAACAAAATATATACCCTAAAGACATGCCCCCCAGTGATCCACCTCCTCCAGCCACACCCTACCTGCCTAGTTATACCAGTTAATCCCTATTAGGAGATTAATGCCTAATAGGACATTAATAGGTTAAAACTCTTACAATCCAATCATTTCACTGCTAAACTTCCTTGCATTGTCTCACACATGAGCTTTTGCATGACACCTCATATCTAAAACACTTATGCCCTGATCTCCCTCTTTGTGGTGTGACTCAGGAGGCCCCTGGGCCATGAAAAGAGAGCCAATGGCTATTTGTGGCAGTAGCCAGGTATAGTTGGTCATTGCTGGTTGTGATGGGAACAACCACTCTGGGAACAACCACTCTCTGGGAACGAGTGGAAAAGTGACAGCCAGAGTGGAAAAGGTCAGCAAAGCTATGAGGTGTGGTTCACGGCACCAGATTGCCTTGTAGGCCAGAAAGACTGCACATCCACCTTCCCGAAGCTTTGAATCCAGAAACTTTAAGAAGCAACTGTGGATAAGCCTATTAGTGGGCCAAGAACTAGAGAAGGGTCATCATTCACTACCCTTACCCCTGGCTGGCTTTTATGGCAGTGCTGGTTTTAGGATGGCCCTTATGGAATGACAGGTAACTTGGCAGAACTATTGGTTTACTATCCTTTTTTTTTTTTTTTTTTTTTTGGTAGTTCTCCCCTATGATTTGTATCCTAATGGTTTTATTTAGCCCCATCTTTATGATGACTCTTAGGCAGATTCTTATAACAGAAACCTCCACCAAGAAAAGCAGCCATCTCCTCTCACAATAATCCGGCTCATCAACATCTCTTAGCAAGAGCTGGGTTACACAGGAGAAAAATAGATAGATAGATAGATAGATAGATAGATAGATAGATAGATAGATAGATATTGATAGATAAATAAATAACAATAATAATAAGGCTTTGCCAGGCTAGCAAACTGATCCAGTCAGAAGATTACAAGAGACACCTGTTTTTTAACACAGCAGCCTCTAAGGTAGTGGAAGCATGGCATCCTGGTTACAAGAAAGAGCTCTTTTCCATTAAAGACCCAATAATGGTAGAAACAGGCATGGGCCAATTTTCAGTTACGTCACCTGAGTGTGAAAAGAAGTCCAAATAAGACCAGACACATAATGGAATGCTGCTTCGTTGAACCTGAGAATCCAAACACTAGTGTGCTGATGGCAAGGCAACTTACCTATTATCCAGATATCATGAGGTAAGAATCCTTAAAGCAGCTCTCATGTACCAAGGATGACATCATAAAACAATCATAAAACATACACTTTCTGAAGTTTGGTTGATTCATATCCTGTGATGGACCAAACACCTCTTCGTGTAAACCAGTTTAAAAATCAAACTTAAAACACTGCCCTGTTTAGAATGCAGACACTGACACAGGAACAAATAAACAACATTTTAAATTATCCTCTCAGTCCATTCACTGAACGAACACACACACACACCCCTCCCAACATGTAAACACCACAGGCTAACTATTTCATAGCTGCAATATGTACACATTACCTTTTCAGACCAGACCAGGGAGATGCTCTTAGAAACAGCTTGTTAACAGCCCCTCAGCTTGCTGTTTAACAATCCGTTTATAGCCCATCTCAAAGCCAGCCCTCCAAGGAGATATATTTTACCTCTATATGTAAGGTTCCTTTGCCTCAAGCCTGGGGTTTGTGCAATCTTTTCTTCTTTATGCTAGAAAACAGATTATTCTGTAATTTCTATAACCTACAATCCTATGAGCACACAATATATGTGCACATATTCAAAACAGCGTCCCAAGAACAAACCCTGAAAATAAAAGTAGAATAATGCCCAGAAATGCACAAGTTACACCAAACAGTCCTGACTATAGGTAAACACAGGACTTGAAGGCACTGTGTCAACTATCCTTGAATTGTTTTTCCCAGAGCATGCTCATTCTAACCTCCAGTGTGGGTTCCTAGGCTTAAGCCTTCAGTGACTTTACCTGGGAACCTTTCCCTGACTCAAAGAAGCTTCTTTATAAGTGTCAGAGTGTGGAAAAATCTTCCAATGCATCTCATTTATGACACTATCAATGCACACAAATGTAGACAAAGATCATATCCAAAATTGTGAATTTCTCCCGAAACCTAACACTTGTGCCATAGGAACCAGTTGAGATATGTCCCTTTGGGCACATAGTATAACAGAAACCCCTGAAGCACCAAGTATGGTTATCAGTCTGATATGCAACCAGTTGGACTAACACTTGCCTCAATGTGCAGAACTTCCCCCAAAGAACCACCATATTAGCAATGCAGACGGCCCTCCAGAGGTCCCAAAATAATTACAAGGGGGAAACTCAGGTAATATGAGAAGCTAAGAAGAATCACAGAAATCAATTTAAGGACGAGAGCTGTGAAGTGAATTCTTTCCAGCAATCCATTTGGCATTCAGTCTGGCAGTCCCCAAATGTGTGCATCAAGATAGGATACCTGGGCTTGCCCAAATGAGGCTCTGCAGGTCACCCTAAAATGCGCCCAAACAAGAAACAGACTGCTCTGTGAACTTACATTTACCTATAACCTAGATATAAACCAACCAGGAGGCAAGAGGACTATATTCTCCTCCACCCACACCTCCCCATGGTAAACCTTTCAAGACCACAGCTGAAATGAAAATGTACACAGACCATCTTTCCCTTAAATCAGACTGCTCAACACCAGGGCTAACCACAAAAGTATACGCATGCATTCCCCCTACCGAGAGAAGTTCCATTTGCCATTTCACCAAGTTTTTCAAGTCAGATAAATTCTCACAAAAGCTGGTTTACATTCACAGTGGTAAATGCCACTGGGCCCACCTCTTCTGTCTTTGTTGGAATAACAAGGCCCATCAGTGGGGTCTACCAGGCTCTCTACCTTTCTTCCTTCTTGTACTTTTTAGGTTGGTTTTTTCCCCTCCACGTCATTGCCTCACCTACCTCTCAGCAAAGCACACCACTTTGCACCCAGAAGATGCTAAGTGAATACACTACTATCAACTTCAGTGGCACCTTATTCATTTTCTAAGAGTAGGTAGCTCAGGATAGTCAAGGTACAGATGGGCGTGGTGGTGAAAGCCTGTAATCCCAGCTACCTAGGAGGCTGATGCAGGAGGGTCACAAGTTTTAGGCCAGCCTGGGCAACTCAGTGAGATGCTGTCTCAAAATAATTGCTTTTTAAAAGAGTATAGGGTTGTGGCTCAGTGGTAGAGCACTTGCCTAGCACAGGGCACTGGAAGGTACCAGGAAGGGTGAAAGTGTGCAGACAGATACACTAACAGGTACCAAACTTGAAATATAAGTTAACACCTAGGTCCCTTTGCCCATCTCCACACACCCCCCCCCCCACCTAGGTGAAAGTCAAAGATATCCTTACAGCACCCTGAAAAAGACTACAGGATCCTCCCTCCCGCCTCACTGCGCCCGCCAAGATTCCTGCTGGATTCCCGCATGTTCCAAAGCTATGTCTGACCTACAGCTGACTTCTGCCTGCAGAGAAGTACACCATCGCCTCCTAACTCAGCCCTGCCAACGCAGGGCGTCAGAGACACAAGAAAACAGAACACAAAATCCAGAAAGGGAGCCTTTGTTTCTCTAGTGAGAGAAAACACTCTTACCTTTCCCACTGGTGCGGCCTCTCCCTTCCACCTCCCCGCAAAGTGTCAGAGTCAGCAGACTAAGTGAAGGACTAAGTGGCACCAAGTCAAAGAAAGAGCTGGCAGCATTCCAGGGGATTTGAGGTGTACTCAGCCAAATCCAGTCATTCAGATCCCAAAGTTGTGGGGTAGAAGAAATTTACCCAGACTGGGGAATCTGCCTGAAATCACCCAGATTTTATCCCCTAAATAACAACTCTCCTACTTTGAATAAAGACCACATCAAAAGGGACCACGTGAGAGGCCCTGGACCTGGGTCTCCCCCTCATTGGCCATTACTGTCAGGAGAGCCATGGGTCTCAACAGCTCAAAACACCAGTCAAGCAAACTCATGACACAGATTTTATAAATCTCCCAGACCTCGAGTCAAAAGGACAGACCAGTTACAAAAGGCGCCAGAGGTCCACATTTCAGATTTGTCATTTTTCCAAAACCAGCCATGCTAACCCAATGGCAGGAACTTGGGCATGAGTACACATAGGTGCCCAAAGAAAGGAGACCTCACTTCTGCCCCTCTGGGTGATTGGACTGTGATCACAAATCAATACATAAAAACAATTAGCTGGACTACAGGGAGAGTTAGGAGACACCACAGTGTGGTTTGCTCCAGCAGGAGTCTGATTTGATGGTAGAGAACAGCCTGGGAAAGACAAAATGTCTAGACAAAAACAACGAATAATGAAGGAAATAATATTGAAATGTTTCCTTCCCAAGTCTGAGCTTCTCAAAATAGTTAAAGAAAGAGCTTAGCAAAACCCTGCCCCGCTTTTTATGAAATCTCCATCCTATATCCTCCTACCCACTCTAGTATAGATCTATTTGTCCAAGTATTTTAAAATTTTTGTTATATCTGCACATGCACATAACCTAATTTGAACCATCTCATTCCCCAGTACCTTCTTTTTCCCTTCCCTTTTCCCTCTCCCGTCTGCTTGTTCTACTCTATCAATTTCCCTTCTATTATTATTATTTCAATTAGTTCATTATGATTATACACATACACACATAGGCATGTGAGAGTCATGTGATATACTTATGTGACATAGCATAATTCAGTGATTTTGTTCCCCAGTATTTCCCCATGCCCTCCCCTGATTGTCCAAATATTAATGATTAGGATTGAGACAACACAGATGCTAAGTCGTCCCTTGAGCTTCCTTATTCATCAGGCACACTGGCATTCCTGGGGCGACACCTGCAGTGAGGTGGGCAGCCATCAGTCCTTCTCTTCGCTTCTCCTCTTTCAGTTCCAGAACTTAAGCTGCCATGCCTAGACTCCCACTTTCACTAAGGAGCAAAGTTTGGGGAAACAGGTAGCTTCAAAGACAAATAGGCTGTTCTCTGGGTTTTTGTTTTTGTTTTTTTTTAATCACAAGACTGATTTTTATCAGCAGCTCATTTCTTCCAGGAAACAGAGTCAGCTTCCTCATATATAGAAGATGTGAGCAATGCAAGGGTCTTAGACTTATCACCATGCAGATAAGTCTAAAGGAAGACAGTTACGCAGCCCATCATAAGCCACTTCAGAGGGTACCAGACAGCAGAGAGGAGAATCACCCATGTCCACTGGTGGCTTCTGGGGAAGTGCAGGGGCATGGTTTCCCTACAAACCTCTTTAACAATCTAAAGGCCCCATACCTGTTTCATGGGGTGGAAGAGGGCAGTGAACACTCTCTTCACTATTCCTCAGAAGGGTAATTTTCCAGCCTCCATCTCTTCTTCTCATGTAACATGCATATGCAAATGAAGATTTGGATTTTAAGTCCACAGCAAAAAGAATAGGGCTGCTGAAAAGAGATACTTCAGTCCCTTAACATGGGAACATGGAAACAGAGGTTCCCTCATGCCCCAAGGTAACAAATTTAGTTTTTTCAAACTCCTCCATATAATTAAATATCCATGAGGGCCATCTACTCCCAGCTTATGAAACTGGAAATTTACCACCCCACTGCAAACAGCCTCTGTTCTGTGGTCAGACAGACATGGTATTGCCTGGTGAAACAAAAGCAGACTAAGAATTGATGCCGCCTTTCAAGTCTCACCCCAGTCACAAATAATAAGCGACTGTATGAACAAGCAGATCCCTGAATACGTTTGAATACTTGAGTGCTGAGTAATAGTGCTCGAGTCACTGTAAGGACTTAGGTTTTTTTCCTTTTCTTTCATCTCTGGAAACTAATTCAAAGCCACACTAGCTATCTCCCTCAAAACTCTGCTGTAAGATACAAAAAGCATCTCATATTGTCGCAAAACTGCAACTGGCTCATCTCTCCTGTTGTCAAGGATTGAGTTCAATTATAGTTAAAATGAGAGCTTTTCTGAGCAGAGTGACCCCAGCCCTATGGAAAACTCCAGGCCTGTGACAAGAGTGTAGTACTCGTTGTCAGCCAACTTGGGAGACAAAGGTTTTAGCTCAGGCAGGACCACCCACCAGCCCTGTGAGCTTGAGCAAGACCATCAACATCTCTGGCATCTGTATTCTCAATTGTGCAATGAACTAGAAAATATCTAGCCCCTTCTCAATCCACAGTACAGATGATATGTAAAGAGGAAGGATTCTTTTTAACAGCATAACACAATTTACAGTTGTTATATCCTAACAACTCTAACAGGTACATAGCTTTATCACCACTAGGTTCATGATTGATAAACTCAAGCTAGTTCAAGTTCAAGGACAAGGCTTCACAGGTCGGTCTACTCCAGCATCTGTCTCCTCCCCTGGGAGCACTCAACACCAAGTGGATTCCTCTTCTCAGTCACTTACGCTATCCTTTATGGAAAGTTGGCTTTATGGGTAAGAACCAAGGAACAGAAGACAGAATAAAATCCAAACCTAAATCTAAAGCAGTGGTGATTTGATGTACATTACTAGCAACATCTACCACCACAGCATTCACACTGGCAGGGTAAAATGTCCTTTTTGGGTCATTCAGGAAATGAAGTTGTTTTCCCTGTGTCTGACTCCCACATACAAAGAGAAAATACCCTTAAGGAGTATACTGGGCCCCAGGAGCACTGTCAGCTCTTTCACCTCTTCACTGGAAAGTATTTTTTATAAATCATACATCCAGATAAGTGAAACTTAGCCTTTAAAAACTTAACATTATCTTTATGCCAACCCTTTTTGTTGGATATCTTTACAAAATATATTTCATTCTTTCCTCACTTTTTAAATTTCATAATTTAACTTGGGAGTCATAATTATAAACATCACCATTTTGCAGTGTCGCACAGAGAGGTTTAACCCTACAGATGAGTCAGAAGAGGGAAGTTATGCTGTGTGAATCCTTGTCTGCTTTTTATGATTGCTCTTCTGCCATGGGGTTTGAAGGACATGGGCGTAGGACAGAACACCTGACTCTGACATTAGCTTGGCTACAATTAGCAAAATGTTCTTGGGCATCTTTTTCATGAGAAGTTTGGGTCGTGCTTTCTAAATTCCCTTGTGATATTTCCATGATCCTTTTCCCTCTTTCCCTCCCTCCCTCATTCTCTTTCTGCAACCTTCCCACATCTCTATCTTTATAAAGCTGTTTACATTCAGAAATTGATGGAGTTAGATGGTCAAAATTTTCTCTTCATTCAAGAAAGTCAAAAAGAACAAGGCCAGTATGGGCAGGCTGTCATGAGAAAGGAAGATAAAAAAATTATTCCTTAGGTGGTGGAGGGAAAATCAGGGAACATCTGCAAAGACTTCAAATAGATCCCCAGGAATCACACGTATTTAAGATGTATATGAGGGATGTTTTAAGAAAGAGGGTGGGGAAAAGAGACATTATGTTCATGGATTGAGCAAAAAGCTTTAAAACAAAAAGTTGTGCAAGGAGAAGAAAGTGAGCAGGACTGATGGGGACAGAGAAGGCATCTGACCCTGAGGCTGGGCAAGCTGAAGACACAACCCCACAGACGTCCAACCTCTCAATCAAGGAGATTAAGCACTGGGGGAAGGAAGAGAAAAGCAGAAAAGGAACAGAAAATTTCTGAGCAGAGTGTGAGGACCCAAAACAAAACCTGCTGAAAGATAACATATCACTATCGGATATTCAGAATTGGTGCAAAAATGGAAGGCATGGACATCCTTCTCAGGGTGGGTAGCTCAGTGTGACCATCTGGCTGTCCCCACTACCTGTAGAATGGCTAGAAATAACCAACTTCAGCAAAGACCAGCTTGCAGAGGAAACACAGGAACACTGCAAGGATCTCTATTGGTGTTACTCCTGCCTGTCATTTTAACTCCCATGAGGAACCACCAGTCCTCATCACTCTGAGTTCCTAATTTTCTTCACAAAGATGGCTGTGCTTTGGAACAGAGTCATGGAAAACACTTTGGAATTGTAGTCACATGATATGGCCTCTGACCCTCACATTGCTCCTTATATATAGTCTGGGGGATCTGAGTCCAATACATCACTCAGTTTCTCTGGGCTTCAGTTTCCTCATTGTCCGATGGAGAGAAAAACTGCATCCTGGAGAGAATTGTGAAGAGTAAATGAGATAATGTAAATAACACACTTGGCACAAAGACCAGCACATCAGTATGCAATAAAGTATGGGGATGAAGCGGGAGGAAGAGGCGGCGGGGAAGAGGAAGAAGGAAAAGGAGAAGAAGAAAGTGCCTCTGAAAAGTAAACCATCACACAGCTGCAGACCTGCACTGGCTGTTGCAGGAGCGACAAACTGAAGCAGCAAACACTTTCCAATTAGATAGAATGTATAAAGTTCCAAAAATGAGGGCCTGGGATAGAGTTGGTAGAGTGCTTGCCTTGCAAGCACAAGGCCGTGGGTTCAATCCCCAGCACTGCAATCAATCAATCAATCAATAAATAAATAAAAATAAAGTTCCAAAAATGAAAGGGCTCTACAGTATCCCATAAGCACAATCCACAGGACTGTATGAGTAGCTGGGCTCAACGGGACAACCCACTCTGACTTCAGCATCAGGCCTTCCTAATCAGGCCTCTCCCCCATGCTCTGCGAATTTCAGATCACTGCAACAAGATATATAGGCTAACCTGTATATTTTTACTACCTAAAATGAAAGGGTCACCAAAAAAATTAACAGAGCACCTAATAGATCTGTAGTAATATTGCAACTCCAAAGAACAGTTTCAAGCACATGGTAACGCTCATTTCTATGCAATGGACGGTGGAGAACACAAGTCATTGGGACTATTCATTGGGACTCATCCTGAGATGCCCCAGTAATCACCACTTGTCTGGTTCCTGTATGTTCAGGAAAATCAACAAAAATGTGTTTGCTCTTTAATTGTCTATAATTCTAACTTCTCACTAATTTAGAATGGCCTTTGTCTCCCCAAATACTAGGTTTGTCAAAGAATGGTCTTCAAGCTGGGCCCCTTTTGGCATGGGAATTCTGTTCTATTCAACAAATACACACAGAGATTGGTCCCATCCACACATATAACAACAAACGCAGTGGCAGCAGACTGGCTGCAAGCGAAGAAAAATTCCTCACTGTGTACCCCGTGCCCTAGAGGGCTTCATTTGACACTGGTTCCCTCAGAGATCCACACCAAAGGGCAATTTCAAAATCCATAATAAAATGATATTGCTCTTCAAGTTACTCCCAGCCACCTCTTGCCCTTGCCCTTCCCTAGTGGAAGTAAACGCAGTTTCACTGAGACACACTGTCTTAGTTCTTCCTGTCTCTGGTACTCCCACTTGGGGTATTTTTCCCTCTGCCTAACCTACCCTAAGGGGAATACTTTCTCCATGGCCACTTCTCTGGGATCAGCTGCCATTTCTATAGTTTCCACTGTTTTTAAACAGGGAACTTATTATACGTCAAGTGGAGGTATAAATAGGTCTGGCTGACCCTGGATAAAAGTACCAATGGCCCCTTCATGGATCCTCACAGGGACCTGACAGCAGGGACCAGTGCCTTCCACCCAAAGCAGAACTGCCTGGCACTCACATACCATTAAAAATATATATATGCATTTTGTAGCAAACTGCAGTGCAAATACAAATTCACCATGCCCTTCTTCGTTCATCCCTACCTCCTACTACTTCCTCTTCTCACACCTGACAAGACCCTGGCAGCCCAATGCTCCCACACACACCATCTTCCTTGGCACATACCTCTGTGCCCTCACACCAGCTGGCTTGTGATTAAAATGGACCACGCTAGGAAGTGCCGGAGAGAGTGAAGCCTATTGTATCGAATTTCCTTGGCCTTTTATAGATGCACCATTAACCCAAAGAATGTGGTGCAGTGGCCTAAGACCCTGTAGGCCTGTGTTCCTCCAAATCTGGCTCAGTCACCCCTAGGCTAAAGCAAACCACTTAGCTCTCCAAACCCCCTCAAATAAAATAAGAGGTTGGCTTAGGGTATCTCTAAGATCTCTCAACTCTGGATGTCTCAAGTTTTCTGATGCTACCATCAGAAAAACTGGGAGAACTTAGATACCTGCTATCTGAATTTTTACATTGATTTCTTAAGCCCATTTGTTCTATCTCTTATCAATGCCCTTTTTTGCTTATTTAGACAAAAGCAGTTTTTGAGGATTTAATCTTCAAATTTAATAAAACATATGATATGGTAATAAAACAGTATCATATCATATTTATTAATAGTAACTTTTGGATACTCAAGGACAGTTCCAACAGGGTGGCCCTATTAAACACTTTTGCAAGCCAGTGGATGAAGGTGTTATGTCACCCTGAGGTTAACACAGGGAGGAAAGGGCACTTGGCTCCTCCACACCTCACTTCAAGTCAGCAAACATGACAGAAACATTTCTGTGCCATCACTAAACCCAAGGAGCTTGGAGTCCTGTAGAAGAGATCCAGACAGTCTCTCAGCTAGCAATGAGATTAAAAAAAAAAAAAAAAAATTTCATTCTACTATGAAAGCCAACCAAACAGGAGGGCAGGGAAAGAGGGGTCCACGGACATTAAGTGACTAGTTTTTGTATTCTGGACTGTCCTGGCCAAGGAAAGCACCATGCCAAGCCTTGCAAAAGACTGTCAGCTGGGCCACCACCACCTTTCACTGCAACTTGGCTAACTTTAAAAACTGAACAGGTGACTTTAAGGTGAAGGCTGATGATGAAAAAGACAGACTCTTCCCTCTTCCTGAGTTTAGTGCAGACCTCTGGAAAAAAATGTTTGATTTTTTATAGAAAAGAGTGGATCCTGTTCTTATAGATAAAATGACCCCAAATGGTCAGGGACTGAAGTATTTAACTTCTCGTGACAAGAGTGCCAAAACGTATAAAGGGGCTCAAGTCAGACTGGGTAACCTTGGGCTGGTCAACCTCTCTTCACAAAAGTATGTTTCTGATACTAACTTCCTGAGGTGATGGGAAGATGAGTTTGAAGTGCAAAAAAAAAAAAAAAAGATGAAAGCCCTTATCAGGCATTCATTGCCAGCCACCCACCTAATGGTGTCACCAACTGCCCAATTTAGAACTTTCACCTTGGAACTCCACCCAAATCAGACACTACTTCTTTAGAGAACAGACTCTGCTCAGAAGTAAACAAGTACTTCCCTCTGCAGTCACCTCTGGCCAGGCTCCTCCATGCTCCATCTCCCCAGCTACTAAGGAATTCACTGCCCGCTGATCAGCTGCTTGTAGGGCATGAGAACAAGTGAGGAAGGTTTCAGGAGTGGTGAGGAGGGAAAGAAATCTCTCCAAGTAGAGAGAGCCTTCCGTGTCCCACGTCTTCAGTACATCAGACTCATCGGCTCATCCCTGAAAGATTGACATTCATTCTCTACTCCACAGAAAAGTTTATTGTTTACTGGATTCTAGAAGCAATGCCTCCAGAAGAAGCAACTTGTTTGTGGGTTACTAGTATTTTTTTTATTATGTACCACAACCAAAGGACTAAGTGAAATGCAGTACACACTGCCAGAACATTTTCAGATGACTTGTAATAATCCTGGTCCTTGACATCCAGTGCTTGTTATTGGAACATCATGAATTCAACAAACTCCATGGAAAGATATTTCTTGCATATGAGCACCCAAACACATACAATTTCAGCAAATATTCACAGACTGGTTGCATAAAGAACAATCCAAAATAAAAGTGGTACTTTCATGACTGATGAAGAATAATATTTTGATCACAGAGAAATACACAGTAATGAAAAGAGGCATCTAAAAAGAACGAAGGGGCTGGTTAAGAGAGAAAGACCAACCTAAGAGTATAAGCAATAAAGGGGGAAAATGATATGCAAATTATGGACAAAATTTTTATGTCACATTTAAGAAAGTGTTTTGAGTTTGGGATTGGTCCTGTATTGTATAAAGAACTGCTGTACTCTTTTTCCACAGTACAATGAATAGTCATTCAGGGCACTTCTGTCTCCAGCACAGAACCATAAGCATATCAGAACAGCAAAGAACAATCTCTTTAGAAGAGGCACCAGCGGTCACAAGAATGGATTGCTTTTTGTTGTTTTCATCCTAAAGTTACAGCTCACTAGCTGGTCCAGATTTTCCTGATGGCAGGTTTATTGCTACCCAGCCAAATACAATTTACTGATTTAATACCCTATTATTTAGTTACCTGTTTTTGTTATGAAGTGTCAAATAAATTAGATTATCTATACCACAGGATTTTCCTGAACTAGGTGTAGAGTCTAATTTATATGACAAAATAAATTAAAGTATCCAAGTATCCTGGGTTCTTTAGTGTGGCACCTCTCTATTCCTACCCTGAGTTATGTACAAACACAGAAGCCCAAAAGTATCACAGGGCATTTCAAAGAGACAAAAACAAAGAAACCTGACCCACCTTTTGAGTTCACATTGGCCTTACTTCAAACCCATGACCATCTTTCCTGATAAGAAATACTAAGATCTGATTCTAATTATTGAAAACCTAGAATGGCAAGTATGATAAAACAAAACAAAACAAAACAAAACAAAAACCGCTGCCTTTCCCCTACATAGATCATAACTGAAAAGCAGTATTAAAACGGAAGGATTTTTCTAACTCCCCTTAGACTAAGAAAACAGGTTATATATCCATTGTTTCTGCAGTGTCCATTCAATGAACACATTTAAATAGGCCAAGCCCAAAACAAACTTCAGCAGTTTCAGCCTCTCACTGGAGCAGAAAGCTTGCCACCTGGCTACTGATGGAACTAAGAAATGCATAAACTGCAAGAAATGCAGAGATGGGAAAAATAATCGGGGGATCTGGACAAATCATCCTGCCTCCCAATAGTGGCAAACTTTACAACTTTTTAGAAGCAACAAACCGAGGCACCATAGCCTATTTGGATTACATATCTGCGACTACTTGGAAGCCGAGCACTGTATTGTCAAGCATCCATTCTGCCTTTATAATACTGCAAAACATGGCCAGAGCCAGGAGATTGCTGCTCTTAGATACCCTCTTTGCACTGTCAAACACAGAAGGTCATTTTGCCTGGTCACTTATTTTTCCTCCCTGCATCACAGGAGTTTTCCACTTTTGAGATTGCCCAACTTTCATATGCATTGGAGTAAAAGTAACTATTCAGCAACTTTATTCACCTTGGTTTAAAAAAAAAAAAAAAATCATTGTGCAATGCCCAGGAAAAGCTGACACCAAGACTGTCTCTCCGACAGTGCTTGCAATTACAATGGGGGGGGGGGGGGGAATCCTGTGTGATCAAATCCAGGGAGTCCTTTAAAAAAACCAAAGAAACGATTCCATCCCAACAGGGGCTGGAGAACTTTTTTGTAAGGAGACCACCCTTTGAGAACAAAAGTTACATTTTAGTCACATGTGAGTTGTAGGAATAGGGAGCAGGGTTTTTTTGTTTTTTGTTTTTTAAAGCTCACTAATTACGGAGGTGTTTAACAGATCTGGAGAAACAGGGTTCCTCCTAACCAATTGTGACGGGCATTTCATTGTCAAAAAGAAAGGGGGTGGAGTGGGGGCCCAGGAGCCGACAAGGGGCTCGGCGGCGGGGAGCAGCAAGGTTACGCTAAAGGGTACAGACGCTGCCGCGAGCTGCATCTCCTTGCCTCGCGCCCCAAATAATTTACTGCGAGCAGACCAACTGCAACAGCCTGCTCCGAGGAGCCCAGCACGAATGCCCTGGCCGGTGCAGCTCAAGGTTTCCGACCACCGAGAGGGAGGGGAGCAGATCTTTACCTTAATGCTACACTGAGCAGGAGTCTCAGACATGTCTCACAGCAAGAGGGATCAGGAAGTTCTCAGGTTTTTTCCACTTTCCTTTCCTCTCCCCAACCCAGAAATGCTTCGCGGGCAGTCGGACGCGGTCATTTAAGAAGTTTCTTCCAGCACCTCTCGGGCAGCCGCCCCGGGGGTCTGCGAGCGCGCGGCGGGCGGGGCGGGGCGGCCGGCGGAGTTGCGCGCGCTGGGCGCGGGGGCGTGGGAGCCGGGCCGAGCGGCGGCGGGGTCTGCGGGTCGCGGCGCGGCGACCCGGGCTGCCCGCCGGCCTCCCGTCTCTCCTCCCACCCGCAGCCGGCGCGCCCGCCCCCGCCCTCCCGCCGCTCTCCCTCGCTCTCTCGAATGTTTTCCTTCCTGGAAGAGAGAAACTGAAAGGCAGAACTGAGAAAGCTCTTTGCTCATTGATCTTGAGAGTTTCAGTGCAGAAACTGACGTGAATTCCCAGCACAGAGCTCTGCCTCTTAAAGGAGCCACCAGGAAATAAAAGCTCGGGTTACAGCCCAGCATCGGGGAAATAAAAGCCGGGCGGGGGAGGGGCGGCCGCGGGGGCGCGGGTGGAGGACGCCCAGGAGCTGCGGCCAGAGCGCGCCGCGCAGCCCCCCAGAGCACCCCCGATGTCCCGAGCTCGCACTCCGTGCGAGCGACCCCCCGCTGGCAGAGCCCGGCAGGTAATTACCGGCTCTAGGAAGACACGTTTACAAAACGTTACACTGTGGCTCCAGAAACCGCAAAACAGGTTTTATTCAACTCCTCCCGCCTCCCCCTACCTCCATTTCTTAGCTACATGGAAATGCACAAGGGCTTTTAAATAGTTTCCCTGCGCGCAGTTGCACTGAGAATAACGATATAGGAAGGGCCATTCCGGGAAGGACGCGGAATCCGAAGGAGGAAATAAAACAATAGCCTTTGTTCTGCTTCTCGACCGCTGCCTCTTTAAGAGAATCCACCAGGAAATGGGAGATCGGGTTACAGACTGCACACGGGGAAGTGTGGGGAGCGAGCGCCCGAGCGCGACGCCGGAGACAAAGCCGGGCGGCCGCACCGCGGCCGCAGGGGACGGCGGGGTGGGGGGATTCCACGGGAAGATGGGCGCCCCGAAAAGAGGAGGCGCCCGCGCGGGTCCGGGACACGACCGCCGCAGGCGCTTCCCCAGCCGAGCACGCGCTCCGGGGAAGGAAGGCTGCTGGGCAGTTATCAAAGGCAGCCCAGTTCCTTTTCCTGACCCCCTCCCTCCGCGTTTCGAAATCCACTGCCCTTTTAAAGAAATAGCGGCCGCTACCAACCGAAATAGGTGACTCGACTACAAAGTTGACAGGACGTGTTCCCATCAGAGAATACCCCTCCCCAGGACCCTTCTCCGAAACCGTCATTGGCCGATTGTACGGCCCTGGATCCTGCGGGGAGGAAGGCTGGTTGGAAAAGCAGTTGAGAGGAGTCAGCGGTGGGGCGAGCGTTCCAGCCTTGAGCTCAAGTGGTCTGATCACTCTATTATTGTTATTGATAGCCTCTCGAGTGTCCACCGCAGGAACCTGAGAACATTATAATTGTGTTTAAATTCTGAACCCTGCTAATAATATACGGGTTTGGTGTGTGAATGTATAACGTAAAGCTAAATATGTTGTGATTTTGTCTTTTGATAGTAAATATTACAAATATACGAATACACATATATAAATGTTTGCCTGTGTTTACATACACATACACTCTCACATTCTCCACACCCGACCAGGATGGATATCCCAGATCCTCCCACCCCTGTGGGTTTTGCCTACCTACTTTCCTTCATGTCTCTGCATTATAAAATGTGTTCAGGCTTTCACAAACAATACTTTGGTTCACACATTCATGGGAATACTGATCCAAGAAAATTTTAAAGGGTTGAGTGGCAAACTGTCCTGTTGCCCGGAAGGTGGGAGTGGGTTTTTGTGAGCCTCCAGGAACTAAAATAGTTTTTTGTGTCACCTTATAGTCCTTCCCTCCCAAAGAGATCTTAGTCTTGTAAGATTCCTCTTTGACCCTCTCCACCCACCAGCGTGCGCACACGCACACTTTTCCCAATTATCTGTTTCTCATAAATGATGTTTGCAGACAATGGTTCTGATGACCCATTACTGAGTTAAATCTTAAAGTCCCTTATGAACCTTTACATAGCTTACTTATCAATATGATCTCTGAAAGCTCAATCTCTAAGCTTCCATAAAGTGGGGAGGGGGGAGGTAACACCTGACTAATAAGATTCCCATATTAAATGAGAAAATATAGAGAGTATAGCTCCCCTCTCCTTATCCACAGAGGATATAATCCAAGACTCCCACTGGATGCCTGAAATCACAGATAGAACTGGACCTTGTATATATTATTTTCTCATATACATACATGCCTGTGATAAAGCTTTAACTTTGTTAGGCACCGTAAGAGATTAGCAAGAATTAATAATAAAACAGGACAATCACAACATATAGTAATAACAGTTATTTAAAACTTATGAATTGTTTATTTCTAAAACTTTCTATTTAATACTTTCAGTCTGTGGTTAACCACAGATAACTGAAACCATGGATAAGGGGGACCACAGGTACAAAATTGTTCTTCAGCAGACTACCACACATTATGTGTGCTCAGTTAATGTTAGCTGCAATTATTTGTTAACCTCAGGACTAAATTAACTTTCAACTTCCTTAAATTCTCTTTATCTTTTCCAAATTTTTCATAGAAGTAGCAGTTTGGGATAGAATGTGTATGGTTCCAAAGCAAAAAACACAGTAGTAGCAAAAAATGCACATAGACCAAGAATTGACAGTGTCTGTACAGGGCCTGATAGTAAATATTTTAGGTTTTGTGAACTAAGAGGAAAAAATCAAGGGCATTATGTAGATACTTATGTAACAAGGGGGAGAAAATGGCCATTATTTTTGTTGATAAAATGCAAAGTGTAATAAAAATAGCAATTTTAATACAGTTCTAATGAGAGTAATGGAATTCTGTTTGGGGGAAACAACAGTTTGCTTACATGGGGTTCAAAGTCAGTGTTCTCTTTCATCAAAATCCATTGCAAATGTTCATCTTTTTAATGTTGATTTTTTATGAGATTGTACATATTTCATTTTTTTTTAATTTTTTATTTGTCAATAGACCTTTATTTTATTTATTTATTTACATGTGGTGCTGAGGATCGAACCCAGTGCCTCACACATGCTAGGCAAACACTCTACCACTGAGCCACAATCCCAGCCCACATATTTCATTTTAAAAATATCGTTCCACCCAGACAGGTACTGCCACATATGGATATGAATCCATGAATCTATGCTTTTACTTGAGCATGTTCAGTGCTTAGAAGGTATTTCTAAAATTCTATTAGAATTCTTCAAATTCTCCTGATGTTTTCCCTTTAGCATGCCATTACATTGCAGATCAGTCCCTTCCATTTGAAGGTTAGGTAGAAGCTCCTATAGTTGCACAGTTAAGTGGATTTTAAATATGAAAAGTTCTTTGCACTTGTATTGAAATCCAAAAGACATTCTTGCAATTGTAGTTTGAGTTCAGAAAAATATAACTGCTGCAAATTTGTGTTGGAATGGAGACCTTGCTTCTTGTTTTAACCGTTGACAGCATGTTCTGTCAAAAGGCTTTCCTGACGATATAAGTTTTGCTTATAAGCTCTATTTTGTCTTGTAGTTTGGGTTTGAATTCACAAAGAAATATTACCAAGTCAGTAGCAGAAGCTAATTTCCAAAAACCATTCATTGTTCAATAATAGTGCTTGAGCCTAGTGTGGTAGTACAGGCCTGTAATCCCAACAACTGGGTAGGCTAAGAGAGACGGATCTCAAGTTCGAGGCCAGCCTGCACAATTGAGCAAGACCATGTTTCAAAATAAAAAATAGAAAGGACTGGGATGTAACTCAGCAGTAGAGTGCCCCTGGATTCAGACCCCAGTTAAGGGAAATTGTTTTCATTCACCTAGTCCATTTGTCAATTTTTTCTATTTCCTATTTCCTGACTTCTTTTGTGTACATTGGATTTTTTTTCATATTCCATTTAAATTTCTAGATTATCTTTCTAGCTTTTTTCCTTAATATAATGGTTGAAATATAATGGTTGCTCTAGAAATTATAATTTATATCTTTATCACCATTTACTTTCAAATAATATTTTTCTATTTTATGGATATATAAGATATTTACAACTCCCATAATTCCATTTATTCCTTTCCCATTCTTTATGATATTGTTTTCTTGATTTCTACACATTGTTAAATTCACTATACACTGGTTTTTCTAGAAACGTGTAATACATACACACATGTATATATATATAATGAATTAAAATATATGTCTCTTTTTAATTTGTCTAGATATTTTTTTTCTGGTACTTTTCTACCATTTCTTATGGATCAGGTTTTCTATCTGGTCTCACTTCCCTTTGGCCTCAGAACTTCTTTCAGCATTTCTTATAGTGCCATTTGTTAGAGATGAAGTCTCTCAGCTTTTGTCTGTCCAAAGATATCTTTATGTTCATCTTTGAAGGATTTTTTTCACTGTATATAAAAGTTTAGATTGACAGATTTTTTTTTCCATTCAGCATTTTAAATATGTCATTCCTCTTTTGTCTTCACTATTTTGATGAAAAGTCATTTGTGGATTATATTTTGGCACCCCTGTGTGTGGTACATGCTGTCTCTTTGGCTACATTTAAGATCTGCCCTTTAAATTTGGTTTTCAGAATTTTGGCTATGATGTGCATAGGTGTCATTTTCTTTGCATTTATTCCACATGCCAGCTGCAATTTCTGGATATAAGTTGGTATTTTTCATTAGTTTTAGAAAATTCTCATTTGTTATCTATAAATATTTTTTCTGCCCATCCTCTCTGTCTTCTCCTTTTATCACTCCAATGTTACAAATGTTAACCCATACAGTATTGTTCCATAGATCTTAAATACTGTTTTATGTATCTTTTTCCTTGTATTTCAATTCGTTGATTTATCTATTTGCAAGTTTTTTCTTCTTTTTTTCCCCCTAATTACTGATCAGCTCACCCAATGCTTTACACTTCTAATACTGTGATTTTATTTATAGCATTTCCCTTTGGTTTTTAAAACACTTTCCTTGACATCTTCAACTTCCCATCTCTTTGCACATGGTTTCTGCCTTTTCCTTTAAGTCCTATGACATTTTTGTCATTTTGTCCTAATTTGAAAAAGTAGGTCTATTTCTTGGTTAACATCTATCAATGGTTTCCTTTCTTGACCAAGGACTACACAATTTCTTGCTTTGGTGTATGTTTTGATATTTTCCTGTGTGCCATTTTATGTAAAACTACAGTAGACAAGGAATTGAATATTTTCCCTCCAAAAGGAGACCCCTGGCTTCTCTTATCACTAATTGGAGACTGAGTCAATATGTCCAGTAACTGAAATGGGTTTGGGTTTTGTTATAGCTTTTGTTTCATTCAGTTTACCACTGACTTCAGTTATTTTGAAGGCAAGATCTGAATTTGTCCTATAAGCAGAAATTATCTTAGAGCTTTTGTTAGTTTTTCTGCTCTGAAATCGTCCTTACTTTCAAGTCTTAGAAGGGGGATGGCTCCTCTCTCCTGCACCCACCCACACCCCTGTAGTCCTCCTTAAATGAAGACCTAGAGTACTGGGATTTTTCTCTCAACTCTCCTGCCTCTCTGCAAGTGCTTCTTAGCTGAAAGCCAATGTGTCTCTGGGAGTTTCTGTCAGCTCATCTTTACTGCCCTTGTTTTTGTGGTCCTATCCTAGTCATTAGCAACTATCAATAGGAAACAGTTGTGAGGTTATATGGTTTTGCTCTGGGCATGCGTGGATTCTTAATTGTCACATCAACCCACACCACCATTAGCATTTGTTAAAATCAGGCTGGTTTCTCCTTATCATCACATATGTTGAATTCCTCCTCCTTCCACTGTCATCAGGGCAAGGACCACTGCACATCGTGCCTCTCACATAAAGGATCATCACTTCAAGTTTAGTTCACTTACATTTCACTGTGTTCTCATTTCTTTGATTTTCAAAAACACTATAATTATGTAGGTCATCTGGTTTGTTGGAGTGTTAGAGAGTGATTTATGGTCCCTTTTTACTTTCTATATACGAACTGGATGAGGAAGCTTCATGTCTAATCTTCACTCTCTAAGAGTGATGGAGAATGGCACAGTGTGGGGCAGCAATGAACATTTAAGAATATGTGGAAGTTAATGTGTTTAATTTAAAAACTTACAGTCAGATTTATAACACAATATTATACTTGAAAACTAGAATAATTTATTAAACAGTACAAACTTCAATAACAAACCACTGTATGCTGCAAACCTATGCCAAAACATAAATTCCTGCTAAGGGAGAGCAGTCACAAGCTCAGTCACTGCCTCCCACCAATGAGGTGAGCCAACATTAAGGATAAAATGTGTGAACTACAAAATTCTGCTTTGTTTCCATGCTCCAAACCACAAAGACTCCTGTGGCCCATCCTAACTGTAAAGACAGGGAAAGAAGGTTCAGGGAAGGCAGCTCCACCTAGCCAACTTGTCACATTACAGAGTCACATCACATACTAATCAGCTTTCCATCAACCCACTCGTTGGCAGTTATATTTTTAGAATTTTCAGGACTCCTGCCACATCTTTTCCATCTAACCATCAAACTGCTGTCTTCCATATTGCTTTGTATAATTTCCTCGACTTCTTTATTAATGCTGTTGATTATCAATCTCCAAATTAATGAACTTCAAAATAATTTTTGATAACTGCTTTCTATGCCATATAGATTGCCTATTCCTAAATCTTTTTCTTTCATAGATTCTCTTCTATTTTTCTAGTCATCTTTCTAGAAGTGGTTATTCTTTACTATGGATTATTGCCATTTCCCCATCTCTATCACCAAATTTCTGTAGTTCATCTATTATTACTTCCTAATCATTTCTATTAAAACACCATATTAGTGTTGCCCAAATAAACAGAAACAATAGAATATATATATATAAATATATATATGTACATATATATACACATATATATATATATATGGAGAGAGAGAGAAAGGTTTAAGAGGTATCCTTATGGGATTGGCTCATCAATATTGGAAGCTGAGATTTGCCATCCATAAGCTGGAGAACTAGAAAAGCAGTGGTGTAATTGAGTCCACATCTGAAGGTCTGAGAACTTGGGGAGCAGTAGTATTAAGTTTCAGAGTCCAAAACCTGATAAAGTGGAGCTCTAGTGTCTGAGGGCAGAAGAAGCAGGACATCTTAGCTTGAGAAGGAGAATTTGCCCTTCTACTTTTTTGTTCTATTCAGGCACTCAATGAATTGGATGATACTTGACCTGATTGGTGAGGGGGGAATCTTCTTTACTCAGGCTACAAATCTTTTTTGAAAACATCCTCACAGACACACTCAGAAATCAATATTTTATCAGCTATCTGGGCATCTCTTAGCTCAGTCAGGTTAAAATATAATCTTAAACAATACAAACTCCTTATTTTATTATTTCTATTTTTATCTTTAAGCCTCATATTAATCAAAACTCCATGTATGCATTCCAACTATAAAAATACTTGTTTTCTGTCAAGTAGTACTTGAAAATCACGTCTTTTATATGTTCATCTCATATTACAATAAATAAAAGGCATTCAAAAGGAGTTAACATGCTGGAGTAATTCATTGTGTAAAAATTGCTCAGCCACCCACTAATTATAACCTGGAAGGCCCCATAAGATACTCTCCAATTAAAGCTTCAAGAATTGCATCATAGCTGGGCGTGGTGGTACACACCTGTAATCAATCCCAGCACTTCCGAGGCTGAGGCAGGAGGATCACGAGTTCAAAGCCAGCCTCAGCAACTTAGTGAGGCCCTAAGCAACTCAGTGAGACCCTGTCTCTAAATAAAATACAAAATAGGGCTGGGGATGTGGCTCAGTGGTGGAGTACCCCTGGGTTCAATCCCCAGTACCAAAAAAAAAAAAAAAAAAAAAAAAAGAATTGCATCATTGGAACAAACACCAGCATCTTTGTAGAGTTCTATAGTAGCCAATCCCTGAATGCCATTAGTGCTGCCATTAAAATGAACTACCTCCTAAATATAGAATCATGTCATCAGCAAATAGAATAGATTGAGTTCTTCTTTTCCTATTTGTATCCCTTTAATTTCTTTTGTCTGTCTCCATTGCACTGGCTAGTGTTTCAAGGATGATGTTGAATAGAAGTGGTGAAAGAGGGCATCCTGTCTTGTTCCAGTTTGTAGAGGGAATGCTTTCAGGTTTTCTCCATTTAAAATCATGTTGGCCATGGGCTTAGCATAGATAGCCATTACAATGTTGAGATATGTTCCTACTATCCCTGTTTTTTCTAGTGTTCTGAACATGAAGGGGTGCTGTATTTTATCAAATGCTTTTTTGGCATCTATTGAAATAATCATATGATTCTTAACTTTAAGTTTATTGATGTGATTCATTACATTTATTGATTTCTGGATGTTGAACCATTCTTGCAGCCCTGGGATGAAACCCACTTGATCATGGTGCACTCTTTTTTTAATATGTTTTTGTATGCGATTTGCCAGAATTTTGTTAAGGATTTTTGTGTCTGAAGTTTTCTTTCTTTGCTGTGTCTTTGTCTGGTTTTGGTATCAGGGTGACACTAGCTTCATAGAATGAGTTTGGAAGGTTTCCCTCCTTATCTATTTCATGGAATATTTGAGGAGTAAAGGCCCCAGGGTTCAATCCCCAGCACTGAAAAAAAAAAAAAAGAAAAATGGTGTCTGTCATGATATTTCCTTTTTCATCCCAAATTTTAGTAATTTGAGTTTTCTCTCTCCCTCTCTTCATTAGTGTGCCTGAGGCTTTATCAATTTAGTTTACTTTTTCAAAGACCAACTTTTTCTTTTTATCCATTTTTTGAGTTGTTTCTTTTGTTTCAATTTCATTGATTTCAGGTCTGATTATAATTATTTCCTGTCTTGTACCACTTTTGGTGTTGATCTATTCTTTTTCTAGGGCTTTGAGATACAATGGTAGGTCATTTATTTGTTGACATTTTATTCTTTTCTTTAATGTGCTCCATGCAATGGATTTTCCTCTTAGTACAGCTTTCATGGTGTCCCAGAGATTTTGATATGCTGTATCTTTGTTCTCACTTACCTCTAAGAATTTTTTATCTCCTCCTTGATGTTTTCTGTTACCCTTGCATCATTCAATAGCATATTATTTAGTCTCCAGGTGTTAGAGTGATTTCTGTTTTTTATCATCGATTTCTAATTTTATTCCATTATGATCTGATAGAATACAGTATCTCGATTTTTTTGTATTAACTAAGGGCTGCTTTGTGGAATAACATATGGTCTATTTTATAGAAGGATCCATGAGCTGCTGAGAAGAAAGTGTATTTACTTGTTGATGGATGGAATATTCTCTATACGTCTGTTAAGTCTAAGTTGTGTTATTGAGTTCTATGGTTTCTTTGTTCAGTTTTCATTTGGAAGATCTGTCCAGTGGTGAGAGAGGTGTGTTAAAGTCACCCAATAATATTGTGTTGTGGTCTATTTGGTTCCTGGAATTGAGAAAGATTTGCTTGACATGCATGGATGTGCCATTGTTTGGAGCATAAATATTTACAATCACCATGTCTTGCTGATTTATGCTTCCCTTAAGCAGTATGAAACATCCTTCTTTATCCCTTCTAACTTTGGCTTGAAGTCCACTTTATCTGATGAGAATGGAAACCCCCACTTTTTTACTGAGTCCTTGTGCACTGTATGTTTTTTTCATCCTTTCATTTTTAGTCTATGGAAGTCTATTTCTATGAAACGAGACTCTTGGAGGCAGCATATTGTTGGGTCTTTCTAAAAAATCCAATCTGACAATGTGTGTTTTTTTCTATTTTGCGGTGCTGGGGATTGAACCCAGGGCTTTGTGCTTGCAAGGCAAGCACTCCAACAACTGAGCTATATCCCCAGCCCAAATCTGTGTCTTTTGATTAATGAGTTAGGCCATTAACACTCAGGGTAATTATTAAGATATGATTTGTATTCCCGGTCATTTTGACTTATTTTTGGTTTTTAACGTGACTTGGTTTCTCCTTTGATTGGCTTTCCTTTAGGTTAGTTACTTCCTTTGCTGACTTACATTGTTGTTTTTCATTTCCTCCTCATGGAATATTTTGCTGAGAATGTTCTGAAGTACAGGCTTCCTATTTGTAAATTCTTTTAACTTATGTTTATGATGGAAGGATTTTATTTCGCCATCAAATCTGAAGGTTAGTTTTGCTAGGTATGATTCTTGGTTTGCATCCATGTTCTTTCAGAGCTTGAAATATGTTGTGCCAGGCCCTTATAGCATTTAGGGTCTGGGGTGAGAAATCTGCTGATATCCATATTGGTTTCCCCCTATATGTAATCTGATGCTTTTCTATTGCAGTCTTTAAAATTCTATCTTTATTTTGTATGTTAGGCATTTTCATTATAATGTGCATTGGTGTTAATCTGTTGTAATTTTGTACATTTGATGTCCTATAAGCCTCTTGTATTTGATTTTCCATTTCATTCTCCAGGCTTGGAAAATTTTCTTATATTATTTCATTGAATAGATTGCCCATTCCTTTGGTTTATATCTCTGTGCCTTCCTCAATCCCAATAATTCTTAAATTTGGTCTTTTTGTGTTATCCCATAATTCTTGGAAGTTCTGTTCATGATTTCTTACCATCTTCTCTGTGCAGTCAACTTTATTTTCAAGATTAAATATTTTGTCTTCATTGTCTGAGATTCTGTCTTCCAAGTGATCTAGTCTGTTGGTGAAGCTTTCCTCTGAGTTTTTTAATTTGGTTTATTGTTTCCTTCATTTGAAGGATTTCTGTTTGTTTGTTTTTCAGAATCTCTATCTCTTTGTTGAAATGATCTTTGCTTCCTACATTTGCTCTTTTGTTTATTGAAGTGATCATTCATTGCCTGCATTTGCTCTGTTATATCATCCTTTACTTCACAGATAATTTTAATTATCTACATTCTGAACTGCTTTTCTGACATTTCTTCTACTGTGCTGTCAGGGGATTTTATTACTATGGCATCTTGGTTTGTTTGTGGCACTTTCTTCCCTTGTTTTTTTTCATGTTGTTCATGTATCTTTCCCTCTAGCAGTGTGGATCTGAGGTATTACAGTTTTCCCCCCAATAGGTTTATAGTGTCCTGCAGGTTTCCAATACCTCACCTTTAAGGGGGAGATCAATATTAGCAGCACCCAATACAAACATATGCAGCCTTAAACCAAATAGTCCCTATTAAGATGTTAACAAGATTGTCAGAATAAACAAAGAGGATGAGTTTGATTATTATCTACAGTATAAACCAATAAGTTTGCATTGAGGTCCAGAATTTCTAATGGTAAACAAAGAGGATGGGGAGGGGTGTACATGTAATGTTAATGGGATAAGAAGAGAGTATATAGAGGTACTGGATCATAGGAAGAGTGAAAACAATCAGAATAAGTTGGCTGTTAGCATGAGAGACTGGAGAGACTCTGAGGAAGTAGGTAAATAAGAGGAAAATAAAGAGAGTGAGAAAAATAAAAATTTAATTAAATTTAAATTTAATTTAATTTAAAAATTAAAAAATCTACAATATATTGGTAATATACTATTCAAACCTCCCAGTCTTCTGTAGCCTGATGCATGATAGGTACCTGACAATGAGCTGCTAGTCTCCATTAGGTGTCTCAGAATGGGAACTGCCCTACCTAAAGATGGCGGCATCCACTTCAGGGATAATCCAAGATGGCAGTAGAGTTTCTGAATGCATTGGTAGATGGAGAGCAGCAGAGGGTGGCCGGGAGTAGGTGGGCGGGACTGGGTCCTCACTGATGCTCCCAGGCAAGCAGGCCTGGGTCCCCACTTCTACCTCAAGCCTTATTAACTCTCCAACCTTCTGCCACAATGTAGTCTGAAAAGACACTACCTTTCCATTCCACATGTATCATTCAAATCAATTGCATTGATAATACCATGTTAACTAGACTTGGTGAATAGGAAGTAGCTAATAATCAGAGGGTGAGAAGTCAGTTTCACTAGGGTTTGGGAGCATTCCTCCTCTGATCTGGAATGGTCAAGATATCTCTTCAAAGGTGAAAAACATGAACTGCATCTAGCCCTTCCTATCCCCTGGCCTCCAAAATAAGCACAGCACCTAGTGAGTTTCCAATTTTGGAACTAGTCTAAAAGAAAGCAGGTCCAAACTGCATGCCAGTTAATGTGCCCTTTTAGCACTCAGACCCAGAAGATCCACTGAAATTTGAAATGTCTATGACAGAAATGATGCTGTGTGGGGGCCCTTAGAAGAACCCTAAAGGCAGATTACAGTACTGAATTTTTGGATTTTGGAGCAAAGTTACACTATCTTCTACAGATAACCATTCTTCTAAGAACAGCTTCTAATTTGTTACTGGACTCAAGGAAAGACTGAATATCTGACTTGGACTACCAAGTTATCGTGCAACTCGAAATTCTCATTATGAACTAGGTGTCTGACCACTAAACTGAATGGTGGGCATGCATAGTAGCACTCTATCATGAGCAGGAGTAATATAGATAAGTTTAGGCAAAGTAGATCCCAAAGACACAAATAAGTTGTATGAGCCCCTGGCTCTGATTCCTTTCAGCTCCTATCCCTACTAAATAGCCTCCCCTCTCTTTCTCATTCCACATTTGACCTCATGGGAAATTCTCTATGTGCACCTTACTGAGGAAGAAAAAGTTCAAACCTGATTACAGATGGTCTTCAGGGTATGCTGGCACCATCTAAAAGTGGTCTCCAGAAGGCCCTCAGGGACAGTGCTTATGGGAAATCCTTCCTTCCAGTGGGTAGGACTGGATATAAATTGGTCTTTTTGTGTTAATGCCTTATTCACCCTCTTAGAATTCCTCATTTCATTGCTTCTGGCCAGGAAAATGATTTCATGTCATATAAATTACAACAATGGGCTAGAGCTCAAGGAATCACTGGGCTTACCATGTCCCCCATCACTTTGAGGTAGTGACCCGGAGAGGTCAGAGGGCTGGTCTTTTGGAGACTTGGTTGTGGTGCCAGCTGGATGGTGACACTGCAGGGATAGAGCAACATCTTCTGGGAAGCAGGATAGGCACTGAATACATGACTGACCATGTGATGGTCCTTTTGCTATCCCAGGTCAAAGAATTCAGGGGAAAATGGGTTTGGTTCTTACTATTAACACCCATTGTCCATTAGCAACACTTGGGCTTCCAGTCCTGTAAATGCTGTTTTTTAGAGGCTTAGGTCCCAAAGGAAGAGCACTTCCCCAAGGACGCAGAAACAGTCCCATCAAACTGGAAGCTGAGACTGCAATCTGGACCTTTCAAGCTTCTCATGCCACTGAGAAGCTTGAAAATTGGCCAAAAAATTTGGCCAAATTGGCCAAAGTTGGTGGCTTACTATGCTAATAGTGGGATTGATTCTGATCCTTCAGGGGAATTGGGTTGCTATTGTCCTGTGGAGACAGCACACCCCGTGCAGCAGGATGGCAAATGATACCAATCCTTCAGGAGCGCAAGTCTGGATCATCCTCTAGGAAAGCTGAGGTGCTTGCTGAGATCCTACTATGGGAATAGTGGGAAGAGGAAATGATAAATGCCAGTTATGATTATGTGACCAATTGCAGAAATGAAGGTGATAATAGTTACTTCATATATTTTTTCTTGGATAGGAATATATTCAAATATGTGTGCATCCATCTATCCATACATCAATTTCTTTCTCTCCTATCCCTACATTGCCTAATATAAGACATTATTAATTTTATACATTGGTATTTATCAAACAGGAAGTCATAGTGGGTTAAAAAATAAATGGACATCAGCCAAAGATGTATCTCATTTGTGTATCCTATGGAGGGGAGGGATCTGTATCTTCTTAGTTGTATGAGAGATAGTTACACCTTGTTAAATAGAAGCATGAGTTTGTTGTGAAAGTGGTTAAAATATGATTGCCAAATTGGAAAATGAGGACTCCACTGAATTGCTCTACTGTCATCCAGAATTCCCTTTCCTTATGGTTCTGAATTAGAGTTGGCCAAAAAAAAGGAACATGCATGAAATCTGGAAGGCAAAAGTAAAGTAATGGCTTTCCGGAGTTTGTTGCAGTTGGATGTGGTGATGGATACATGCAGAGGTCCCTCTTGGATCCAAGCTTGTCCTCACTCCCCTTCAATTTTATATTCAGAGGCAATGGCTTCCCATAAACCTTTCCAACAGTCCCTCTCTGTGGTCTCACTTGTGCAGCTGGATGATTGGCTTCTTGGGTTCCCTTGCAAGTTTCAACTTGTCCATATGTTCCTGTGTTTCCATTTGATTGGTTATTGACCGCTCAGTGTGACAGTGCATGTAGGAAAATCAAGATGAATGCTTGATTTGTTTTCTCTTCATTTGAATAGATCCTTGTCATTTTCCCAAGGTGATCAAATAGTTTTTCCCCAAAATATCTAAACTCATGATTTAAGCTCTTTCAGTGCAATGCAATTAGTACCCTTATTAATGTTCAAATTGCCACCCTTGGTCCTTTCTCAGGTTCTAATATACACATTTTTTTATCATTTACTATGCTATCATTTACTTGTTTTCCTTAAATTCACATTATTATCTGTCTTTCAACCCATGCATTATTTAAATGCATGACTTCCTTCAAATTTTCAAGAGTATGGGATGAATTTTTTTGTTGACTTCATATTTAATTGCATTATGTTTTGGAGATTGTTATTTTGATACTGATATTTTGAAATTTGCTGGAATGCCTTATGTCCATGTATAGAGGTCAACAAACTTTTTCCATAAAGGGTCAGCAAGTTAATATTTTAAGGTTTGTATGCTATATTCTCTTTTCATCTTATCAATTTTTGCTTTATGTAACTTGATACTATTTCATTAAGTACATGTAAACATAAAATATTTATCTCTTCTTAAATTGAGCTTTTAAAAATTATTAGTGAAACGTGAAACTTTTTATGTCTAATCATTTTTTAGTCTTAACATCTATTATTTCTGATTTTAAAAAGAGCTTTATTTTAGTTGTATTTGCCCATTATGTCCTCTTTTTGTTTTGTCTTTATTTTTGAGGAAGTATTTCTTCTGATATTTTAGGTGGGTATTTTCTGAATATCATATAACTAGATTCAAAAATTCCATCTTGAGATTCCTCAGAAAACTTGGAATGGACCCACCATTTGACCCAGCTATCCCAGTCCTCGGTCTTAAAATCAGCAAAGTATAGGGATGCAGCCACATCTATGTTCATAGGTGCTCAATTCACAATAGCTACATTGTGGAACCAACCTAGATGCCCTTCAATTGAAGAATGGATAAAGAAACTGTGGTATATAAACACAATGGAATATTACTCAGCCATAAAAAATAATAAAATTATGGCATTTGCTGGTAAATGAGTGGAGTTGGAGAATATCATGTTAAGTGAAATAAGCCAAGCCCCAAAAACCAAAGGCTGAATGTTTTCTCTGATCAGTGGATGCTGATACATAATGGGGAGGGGGGTGGTTATAGGGGGATAGGAAAGAATGGAGGAAGTATGGATGGTATGGAGGAAAATGGGATGGGAAGGGATGGGAGAAAGAAAAATAGTAGACTGAGACAGACAGCATTACCCTATGTATATGTAAGATTATACAAACTGTGTGAATAAAATAAATAAATAAAAACCAAAAAAAAAAAATTCCATCTTGACATTACCTCCTGTTTTTTGACTTAGGAGTGTTGCGACTGTAGATTTATCTGGACTTGTTTATGCTGTTATTTTTCCATTAACTTTCTGTTGTTACACATTCCTATATTTCTCTTTTCTCCTTTAAGGACAGAGACACTAACGATGAGCAAAAGTTCCTTGTCCTGCCCTAATTGGACACCTGCACTTGGTGAAGCAACATGTGTCATCTTGGGCAACAGGAAGGGGAGGGACCTGTGCCACTTCTGGCCCAAGGCTGGGAAGGCTGGTTCTACATGTGTTCTTATATCCTGTTGCCACCACTCACAATGTGCCAGGTGGGAAGCCTTCATCCATCAAGTCCTCCAGTGACTTTGTGGGGTTGGGTTCCCCACCAGCCTGCAGGGCTATGCAGCAAGAGTGAGAAATAAATTTGTTTGTGTTATCGTGAGATGTTAAAACTAATTTATCCTCACAGCATAAAGTGGCTTATTGTGACTAACAGATTATCTTGAACTCTTTGGTATGATTATGTTTTTAACCCCCCCCCTTGGATTGGAATATGTCTGGTCTACTTTTATTTACCTTGTGGTTGGTGGGAGGTAGGGTAGGGACTGGGGATGTGGGTTGGAGATTTCCTTTGCTGCTTGTGAGCTCAACATGGTAGTAAAAGTGTGTTATTCAGGGTCAGATCATTCCTATTTGTATTATGGTCCTTCAGAGTGCCTGGTATACTGCACTGGCGAATGTGGATTCCCTTCTCCCTGTTTTGCAAATACACAGATGCCCCCATTGGTCTCCTGTCACATACAACAAGTCCATTGTCCCAAAGCCAAAGTGATTTGGTCAGATATGTTTCTGATTTCAGACATTTTGAATTTAGAAAGGTGGTATGGTATGCCTCCAGAACAAACATTTAAACAGTTCAGCAGACAAATGTGTGATTGTTCCAAATAGGATAAATATGGATAACTGAATATCCCCCAGTGGTTCACTTCAGACTCTGCTACCAAATTAGTTATGGGGATATAGCTCAGTTGGTAGAGTACTTGTCTCACAAACACAAGGCCCTGGGTTCAATCCCCAGCACTGCAAAAAAAAAAAAAAAAACAAAAAACAAAGAAGCTACAAATTAATTAACTTATTGACTTGTAAGTTGTACTCCAATCCTTAGGATACATTCGAGTCACTTTTATGGAAATTCATGTTTCCAGGCTTTTAGCAGCAATAATTTTATACTGTTTTTTACTAGCAATATCAAAGTTAGTAAATGAGGTCATTTCCCCGCTGGGGTATAGAACAAGGAGCCCTGGGTTTCATACCCAGAACTATTCCCCAATATGACCCCATTTCAGCATCATGTTTACTGATTATAAAATTCAATGCAAAAATTTAAGGAGAATAAATTGCATCAACATGTTTTCATAGCAGGTCAATTAAAAGAGTATAAAGATCTGGAAGCTCTACCATATAACAAGTATTTGAACAGACCAAGTATATTATGAAGTAGAAAGTTGTAGGGAATGTCAAGTATATTATAGACTTCTAGAATTGTGAAGGGAACTTTAGAGACCTCTTATTCTAACCTTCTATTTCCTATAAGAATGCCATTCTAAGACCTCCCAGTGAATAGTGACTGCTCTCTCCTGGAACACTTGAAATCACTACTATTTAGGGCAAACCCCCACATTTTTTAACTGCTGAACTAACAGTTAAGCAGCTTTTCCTGATACCAGGTAGCTTATTACTCTTACCATCAATCCTCTGGGATGCACACACACACATCTTATTTTCTCCATGTTAAATATATTCATTTTCTCAAAATATATGAGGATGGAACTGTTCAAAACCACAAATGTCAGAATTAATATTCAAAAAAGGAGGTGATAATGTGACAGAGGAGAACTCACTATAACAAAGAATTTTCTAAATTGAGATTTTCAGTAATGAAGCACTCGCACAAGCTGAGCAAGATAATAAATGATGATTGCAATGGATGATAGCCCACAGCATAAATTAATATCCATGAGCCCATACTGATAGGTACAACTGAATAAATAAGTCAGCAAGGGAAGGAACAACTCTTCATTATTAATTCTGACTCATGTAGAAGAAATGTTGAGAAAAGAAAAAAATCACTGTTTGACAAAAACCACAGTAATAACAGTTACAGACAAGAACCATTTAGTTAGTTGACACTAAAAATTAGTGAGGAAGGTGTGGTGTGAAGTGGGATAGTCACTGAATCAAGAAACCTCCCCTCAAGATACTTGGTGATGCTGGGCATGGTGGCGCACACCTGTAATCCCTGCAGCTCGGAGGATGTGGTGGGAGGATAGAGAGTTCAAAGCCAGCCTCAGCAATATAGGAGGCCCTAAGCAACTTAATGAGATGTTATCTCAAAATAAAAAATAAAAAAGGGCTGGAGATGTGGCTCAGTGGGTTAAGCACCCCTGGGATCAATCCCTGGTACCAAAACAATCAACAACAACAACAACAACAACAAAAACCTTGGTGGTGTCAAAGGGAACAACAGTGACATTATAGTGAAGATCAACTTAGCTAAGTGGTCACTCACTGGAATGAAACATGCAGCACCTGTACCCAACATGCACTGAGAACACAGCCTCTCTTCTGGGATTTACTTGCCCCAAGTACATAACCTGAATCAAATCTAATCTTAAGGAACATCAGACAGACCCAAACCAAGGGATGGTCTGCAAAATAATTGCCAGTATTCATCAAAAGTATCAAGGTCATGAAAGTCAAACTGAGGCACTGTCACAGGTCAGAGGAGGAAATGTTGAAGGCCACATTCAATGCTCTGTGGGATCCTGGACCAGGAAGGAATGATGGTACCATCCTGAATGCTGATGATCTGCAGGTCAGTCACTGCTATGACATCAGAGCTGATTTTGTGATGTGAGTCTGTTCTAACACTCTGTAAGATATCATTGGGGGAAGCAGGGCATATACAAACTCTTCCCACTTTTGTAATTTTTTGGAAATTATTTTGAAATAAAAACTTGAAAAGGAGAAGGAAGGAGTTGACTGGTCTCCATGGCGGACTTGCAGGAGACAGGCGAGCCTGGGAAGGGGAAGGTAGAATTAGAAGATCGTGTGATGTTGGAGTAGGAGGATTTATCTTGGTGTCTTTAGAATGCTGGTTTCCCTGTAGGTATAATTATGCAAAGCAAAAAATCCAGGAAAGAACCGCCAGAGATGGAATTAGAAATCAGATTTTATATGAAAGCACCCACCTTGATCCTGAAAGAAAACAAATCAACAGCAGCAGCAACTGAACAACTTTGAGCCTAGAAATCCAAAATATCTCCCTCAAGTCAGGGTGAACATTGGTAACAACTACATAAAATATTATGTACAATAAAATCAAGTAAATTAAAGGAAGAAGGAGGAGGAGGAGGAGGAGGAGGAGGAGGAGGAGGAAGAAAGAGAGAGAGAAAAGGAAGAAAAAAAGAAAGAAAGAAAGAAAAAAGAAAGAAAGAAAGAAAGAAAGAAAGAAAGAAAGAAAGAAAGAAAGAAAGAGGAAGAGCAGAAGCAGCAGCAGCAGCACATGCCTTCCTAGAGTGGGGAACATCTGAGTTTCAGTAGTAAGAAACAGTGTGAGGACTGTTTGATTTGAAAAAGAAAATCCCTGCACTGGGATAAAGGCTTAGTTTGCCGACTTGGAAGTTCTTCTCCTCTTCCAAAAATCACATGATTCTTTGATTCCAAATGGTTGGGCAATAAGGAAACAAAAAAATTTTTTTCAGTCTTCTTTCCTCCATTAATGAATAATTAATCTCATACTGGAACATTCTTCCTACAGCAAAATCTGAATTTGTTATCCCTAGTTCTTTTTTTTAAGAAGTAAATATTACTTGCTTCTTTGTTCGAACTTAAAAGTTAATTTTCACAAAAAATCCCAGCAGTTGCCAAATATTGATTTGTTAGTTGCCAGATTGAATGTGTGTCTTGAGCTAATCTGTAGTAAAATACATTTCATAAAGTCAAATTAGATTTTAAAAGACTCTTTAAAAATATTTTGAATTGGCTTATGTATGATCCTATGGCTACTATGGAGAAGGACTCTGTTCTCCTGTGATATATTATTGCTTTGTTGTCAGAAATACTGTTACCAAAGGCAAACGATGTAGGGTGCTTAAAGTTGCATGGGAAAGCATCATTTAGGGTGAGAAGTTACTACACATAAATCTCAGTAGGCACTTGATAAAATGATAGAGACTCCCTGTATGACATGATCTGCCCTGGGTATTGGTTGAGAGTTGATAAATAAGAAATCCTGATTAAACACAGTGTTTTACCTTAAAACTTCTAAATAATGTTTTGATGTAGGGCCAAAGCTTTTAAAATATACATAATTTATTTTTTGTTTTCAGCATGGATCTGTGGCTGATAGTGAAGCATCTTTCTTTCATAAACTAGACTGTAATTTATGGTCTGATTTCTAACTTGAGTTTCAAATCATGGACTTCAAAACAAAGGCATGGTAATTTGAATGAAGAATCTTAGGCTTTCCATTTTTCTTTCCTAACCTCTTATAGATGTCCCCACCAGGACTAAGTCAACAGCCATCTCTAGTTCTTATTCTTTTCCAATCTTTTCAAAGTGTTGAACTTCGTTTTCTAAGAAACTGCAACCTTCTTTCTTTTTACATTATTTC
Source organism: Glaucomys volans (assembly GCA_020662805.1). Classification (NCBI taxonomy): domain Eukaryota; kingdom Metazoa; phylum Chordata; class Mammalia; order Rodentia; family Sciuridae; genus Glaucomys; species Glaucomys volans. Next base: position 5,766 of record JAJEJO010002506.1, on the reverse strand, counting down.
ATCAGTCTATTTAATAGTTATTTGGATAATTAGGATAACAAGTCCAACAGGTAGAAATCAGTCTGAGAACGAATGGGACTGCCTGATACACTTAGAGCCTCCCTGGACGGGATGGAGGTACTCCTGGTGTGCTAGAGAGCATCCTACCCTGTGTATGGAGTGTGCACGTGCACCTGTGAGTGCATTTCACAGAGGGAACCAGAAGTATGTGCTAATCTACAGAGTACATTAAGAGGAATTTTTGTAAGAGAACCACTGTAGTGTCTGATGTGCCCATAAATACAACGCAGGGTTTCCTGGGGTGCTTGCAGCGAGCTTGTAGGTGTCTGTGGTTTAGAAGAAAGCATCGCCTCTAGCTCAGGGTTTGCGGGGAAGCATGGGTAGACTTCAGCCTGTTCAGGATGCCACTTGGGCAGCACTTCCGTGTAGAGCATATCCTCCTGTCTGACACAGTAGTTCTGGTTCCTGAAACAGAAGGTGGATTATAATTAGGGGAAGGGAGAGAGGAGTTGATCTGCCCTCATGCATGAAAATAGGGAGCAGAGAAGCAGGAAGGAGGGAATAGAGCTGACCTTATTCCTGGAAGAAACTCCACATTTCCAGATGTCCACATGTCCAGATTTAGTGAAAATTGATAGAGATCACCTTGCCCAGCCAACTGACAGGTTGTCCTTCCTGAGGGAGAAAGTTCTTTAGCCAAAGGACCAGTGCTGTCTGGATTCATTTCGCCAGTGTCCTGCATCGCTTTCCCTCCACGGCTCCTACTGTTCTACCTTCGCCACCAACCCTCTCTATTACCCTAAGATCATGAAGTCACATCTAATATCACAGCTCTCTTGGCTGACCTTGGCCTTTCTACTCCTTTCAAAGAAGTCCCTACTGGAGCTCCTTTTTATGGATGGCAGGGCCTTTTGAATAGAATTCATTATGAAAAACAAAATGAAAACAGCACATAGCGGTTTACTTAAATGCACATGTTAATGGTCAATGAATTGACAAACATCATGATTGACAAGGAAAAGGCAGAGAAGGTACCTGAAAGTGAAGGGGAAGGCCAGAAAAGGGATGATATAGAATGCAAACAAATCTGTCAGTTTTGAAATTTTACCTATCTTTAACTACCACTGAGCGCAGAGAAGTTGATTTTGAAGTTAGTTTTTCTTGTTTATTTTGCTTCTTGGTTTGTGTGCTTTTTTATTTTGCTTTGCTTTTGGTTATCAAAGCTCACCTTTGAGCCCTATAACACCATTAAGACTTCCAATGAACCTTAAAAATGCATTTTTTTTAACAACATAAGCAATACCAATATAAACTAGCCAATTATAAAGTATTTTTTAAATTGACCTATAAGTGTATTTTAAAAAAATGTTAGAACTTTAACACTGTAAGAAGGAATCTTTCTTCCCATTGCTGTCTTTGCACTGAACCAGTTCGAAGATCTATGTTCCTTCTTGTGGAGATTATCACCACCACACATATGACCATCTGTGTTAGTCAGCTTTATGTAACTGTGACAAACACTTGAGAAAAATCAACTTAAAAGGAGGAGAGATTTATTTTTGTTCACAGTTTTGGAGTTTTCAGTCCATGATCACTCAATCCCATTGCTATTGGGCCTGTGGTACATCATGGTAGGAAGCATATGATTCTACAAACTGCTCACCCTGTGGCAGCTGAGAAACAAAAGAGAGAGAGAGAGAGAGAGAGAGAGAGAGAGAGAGAGAGAAAGGAGCCAGTATCCCAATACCCCCTTAAGGGTGTGACCCCAATAACCTAACTTCCTTCCACGGGGCTCTGCTTCCTAAAGGTTCCAGTACCTTCCAGTAATGCCACAAGCTGGTGACCAAGCCTTTAATACAATGGCCTTTGGGGGTCATTTAAGATCCAAACCATAGTACCATCTTGTCTCACCACCTGTGTCTTTCATTTCGTTTCTGCTCACTTCACTTCATTGTTGGAATGCTTCTTGCATGTGGGCATGGGGTTCTCACATCTCATAAAGTTAAATAGCTAGCTAAACACTTCACCATTCAAATGGAATTATCACAGCTTTTCCTGTTGTTTATCGTTGTAGAATTTTTTTTTTATGCCTAATACTAGAATCACTCAGCTATCTTTTCTCTTTAGCCTAGATTCGAATATTTATTGCTGTAAGGAACATAGAGATCATCTGGCCAGTGGCTTCCTCAGTGGTTCTCAAACTTTACTGGTTTCACCAAGAAATTATTACAACACACATCGAAGGGCCTAACCCCCAGATTCTGATTCAGGGAGTCTGGAAGAGTCTAAGAATTTGCCTTTCTAATACACTCCCTAATGATGCAGATGGTTCTGGTTTAAGGATAACACTTTGAGAATCAGCCAAAGCCCCTCACCTCATAGTTGACGAAACTAAGCTCTAAAGAATTAAAGTGTTTGTCCCAAAGAGAACCAGCCCAGGGCCAAAATAAGCACCCTGGTCTTCTGACTTTCACGTGCTAATTACACACCTCTTATTGTTTCTTTTAAAGTTTACCAACTGTCTACATGACTCCCTCTGTGTTCTTTTGGCACAGTCCAGGATATCAAATATCATTCTGCTACTTCCCTCTGTTAATCTTTACTGTTGAATTTATACAATAATTTGGAGTATAAATCCTATAGTCTTATAGCAATACCCCACCTGAGATTGTCTCCTTAAAAGCCCTGGGTCCTAGTCTATGTTCATTTTTCTTCCTAGGAAAACTTTTTTTGAGGCCTTAAATAGCAAAGTTTTCATAAAAGTTCCCAGTTTTCATTTTGGTTTTGTACAGAGGAAAAGTAACTTTTTCCCCTCTACCCTCCCAGGTTTAATTTCTTTGTGGCCCTAGAAATTAAACTGACAAGAGACAGGATAACAAGAGGGGGGAAAATCAGTTTAATTATGTACATATAAGATTTCACAAAGAAAAGAAACTTAAGGTTATAGCCAGATAATGAAGTTAAGGTTTTAGCCAGATAATTGAGACTTATATACCATCTTAGTCCATTTTGGGTTGCTATAACAAAATTTCCAAGGCTGAATATAAAGTAAAGAGGTTTATTTATCAAGACTCTGGTGACTGGAGTGTCCAAACAGCATGATGCTGGCATCTTGGAACGGCCTCCTGGGTGCATCACAACATAGCAGAGAAACAGAGAAGAAACTGACCATGTGCAGGAGGGGTCAAGAGTATGGAGTGGCCTTCTCTGTAACAATTTTTCCCTTGAGAACTGCTGTAGTCCCGAGACCCAATCCTGTGAGACTGCTTTAATATGTGCTTGAATGTGAAGCTCTCCTGACCTAATTACCTTCCCCTAGGCACCACCTCTTCAGCACTTCAGCACCGCTATCCTGGAGACCAAACTTCCAGGATATGAAGTTTGTGGAACAGATCATAGCATAAACCATCTTAGGCTAAGCAAAGAAAAGGGGTTTTAGGTTTCTGGGTGGGGCAGATAAGTTATGAGAAAGGGGGAGCAGATGAAATGAATGGTACTCGAGTGTTGTCTTGTGGTGAATTTTAAAGCTTCCAAGGTGACTAGAGCTCTCTCTCAGAGTAGTTCTCTTCCTGGCACAGAGATGCCTTTACAAATAGAAATTCCCTTGGGGGCTGGGGGATATAGCTCAGTTGGTAGAGTGCCTGCCTTGCAAGCACAGGCCCTGAGTTCAATCCCCAGCACCAAATTCCCTTAATAATGTAATTTCCCTTACAAAAGGGGAAACTTATACTTTACTTCTAGGCAGGTAGGGGACGATAAAGAGCTTTTCCTGTGTCTGCTCTTTCTCAATTGCTTTTAGCTCAAAATGATCTATAGGCCAAGGAAGCACATTCTAGAACCCTTCATCCCACCTCCCCCAACCTCTTTTTTCCCAGGAAGTTTTGAATATTAAGAGTCAAGGTTGTCTGTAGAGAGAAATCAGGTTAGGTGTTACAAGATAAGAGATCTGCAAAGTGGGATCACAGAGATTGGAACAAGGATGAGTAAGTAGAAAAGGTCAAATTTAAATGCATTATTCGTCTTAATGACTCCCTGACTCTCAGACCTGGGAACAGGTCATTCTAAATAGTTGTGCCTCATTTCAGGAAAAGGCACTGCAGGTGGGTGCAGGGCTCCCACTCATGCTAGGTTTCTGTGTGGTGCCAGGGGTCAGGCACTTCCCAAGGGACATTGCCATGAAAACAGAAGAAAGCCGAAGTCTAATGGCTGGAACAAATTATGTACGCAGTTTTTGAGTCTGGAGGGCAGTTAGCCAAGATTTCTCGATGTTGGAAACAAAGCATCTTTGGATGGTGGGAAGAGGACAGGCAGTGGCACTCCAACACACTTCCTGGATTGTAGTTTGTGTCTGGTGGTGGCATGTTCAGTGTCACCGTCATGGTGACTTCTCAGAGCAGAGTACAGATGGGTCCAATTTCATCTTGCCAGGCTTTTTAAAAGATAGTGCCAATAAGATCCAGGCAATCAGGTTTTAGTTCTCATGGGTGCCAAATCAGGAGGTTGAGAGAAAAATTGGAAATGTTAATTATTAACAAAATGCAAAAAAAAAAAAAAAAAAAAAAAAAAAAAAAAAAAAAGGCGGAAATCAATTTACAAAGAGGTTTAAAAAAAAAAGTTAAAAGATTGAGCAGGGCCAGAATTTGACAATCCACACAGGTGTGATATAGTTTCTTATTGAAACAATATTTTTCTCCTTATAAATACCTCTATTTCTATCAAAGATAAGCAAAATAAGACTATTTTTGTTTGCAAAATAAATCTAATCTTGTTAAAATTGGCTTGATTATTGACATATAAATATGTCAAGAATAGTGATTGACAGTGTAAGTTCTTTTTAAGTCTGCTTTGTTGGAATATTTATTATCAGTCGACCTTTATTTTATTTATACGAGGTGCTGAGAATGGAACTGAGTGCCTCACACATGCTAGGCAAGCGCTCTACCACTGAGCCATGACCCCAGAACTTGGGGACTTTATTAATAAAGGGGACTTTTATATAGTCTTTTATATAGTCTTTTATATATATAAGTTTTTTATAAAGGGGACTTTATTAATAAAGGGGACCCCAGAACTAGGGGACTTTTATTAATAAAGTCCCCTATTGGAACTTTATTAATAAAGAATTTCAGATTAGACTTTTAAAAGTCTGTGAAACCTGGGAAACCAATCCAAGGATTCACCATCAACTTACAGATTTGAATTAATTCCTCTCTCCTTGAAGTCCCTAAAATAAAAATCTCCTCTTGGTTAAAACTTGGTTAAAAAAAGTAAAAAAAAAAAAAAGTCCTAGGCCTACCAGGAAGTAAACTTCCTTATTCACCTATTCACCTGTGAGGTTGGGAACCTATAAACCAAGAACTAGGCCAGTATTCCAAAGGGCTTTGTAAGTATTGGCACCAGAAAGTCAACCTCAGTCAACCTCAGTTCCTTAAAACCGTCTGATCTGATCTGATTTTATGTATACCATCCTCAAAGACACACCCCAGGCAAAGCCTCGCTAATGTAAACAGTGTTTCCAACTGTGTCCTATTACAAGGGTAACAGAGTCTTATTGAATGTATGCAAATAAATATGTTACCTTGAAAATGAGAATACTCAAAGATTTCTGAACTCTGGAGAGATCAGGTAAGGAGAAAAAGTGTCGTCTCTGTTCACACAGGTATACTTTACCAAATTGCTGTAAATTACAGAGTTTAAAAGAGAAAAAAATGTCCCTTAAATACAGAAAACAAAACATTAAAGAACCAGCATTGTTTCAAACAGAAA
>JAJEJO010002505.1:592596-616025 GCA_020662805.1 Glaucomys volans | reverse complement strand
AAGTTTTATATGTGAATAAAATAGTAAAATATTGACCTAATGATTTTTTTGTTTTGTTTCGGTTTGTTTTGTTTTGGTTTTGGTTTGAGTGATTGAATTCAAAGGCACTTTACCACTGGGCTACATCTTCAGTCCTATTTATTTATTTATTTATTTATTTATAGAAATGGTCTCCTTGTTGACCTTGAACTTGTGATCCTCCTGCCTCAGCCTCCTAAATTGCTGGGATTATAGGCATGAGCCACTGTGCGTGGCTTGGTTTGCTTTTTTAATAATTCCAAACTGGATAGACTTGGTCAAGTCTTTTGAATATTGTCAATATAACAGGATGGCTAAAATTTGTTTTTCAGAATCACTTAGTCTACTTTCAAATCCCAGCTTCAATAGTTGTTGTCAGTATAACCCTTAGCCAAATAAGGTAAATTCTCTATCCACAATAAACGATGCAATGCACACAAAGTCTTTGTACAGTGCCTGGTAAATGTAAATGCTTCCTAAATAATGAAAGAGTTAGTATTTCTTCTTGGAGGACAAAGGGACTTAACATACATAAGATATGAGTTACAGGAGGTTATAAAGGAGTCCTGGAGAGGTTGAGTCACCAAGGAATATGATTCAGGTTTTAATCTAGCACATTAGCAGCTCAAGAATCATTCTGTTTAGAGGTAATTATATCAAAATAGGTTTCCATTTTTGATATCTTCACAAGTGTGAATAAAAAACATAGGATTAAATATTGAAATAACAAATTGTGACCATTGATACATAAATTTAAGTTAAAGACATTAGTAAGAGTTATGAAGAGATCCCAGTTAAGGCAGAGAAACTTCTAGAGATGACTGTGAAAGATGGCTTGTGCACAAAACCCTGAAGATAATGAAATGGATAATCCACGTAGGCACACTTTTTGTGAGACAATGCAAAGTTGTCAATGCTATATATCTACTGTTGTATAGATTGCATTGTCTAAAACTGTTTTCTGTATTATTGTATATGAGAAAATTTAACCTATAAGGTCTTTAATGCATGTATTGTTATGGGGCACAACTTAAGAACAGACCAATCACCACTGAGAACTCCAAATTTGAGAGTCTTTATTAGTTGGCCAGGTGACTGTCTCACACAATACCCCAAGGACCGCTATTGGGAGAACAGCCCCTACCATAGGGTTGCAGGGGTTTTTATACCATAAATCAGAACATCAATCATAAGTGCCTGTTGCTATGATTCAAAATTACAAACTAACATTATGAGATCTGAAATCATTAGAAGAGGGGGAAGTGGGTCAAAATGACCTTTCTTAGGTACAAACTAAAGAATGGTTACTAACATCCACACAATGATTGTTGATATCACTGTTCACATGGTGCATTATTGTTATGAAAAATAGGAATGAAAAGAGAACAATTTTTTCATCATAGAAGAATTGTCATTTTGTATTGCTGAACATGTCATGCTAAGTAACTGATGATGGGTGCAGAGGTGGGGTATTCCCAAGGGAAAAGCATTTCCTACATAACATGGAATCTCAGAACAAAATGGAGTCTGTTTAGTCATTGCCCATATAGTCTGGCCTATAACATTTCCATGGAGCCAAACCTGTTAGCCTGATAGGGATGATCTGTTAGTATGATAGGGAATAGTTGTTATAGTTACATACTGTATTATTTTTAGGTTTGGTTGTACATGTTGAAAAAATAGCCTTGTTTTCATTGAAATTATAATTTGATAATTCTACAGAAGAAGGTATCTTTTCCCATGTCTGTATGTCCAAAGACAGAAAGGCCCACATGAAATGTTTGGAGTCCATTTAGTTTTCCTCCTGGTGAGTCAGTATTGATTAGTGTGTATTTAGTGCTTTCTGTGTGCAAGCATAGAAAGCATTATTTTGTTTAATCCACAATAACCATGTAAGATAGGCAGTGCCATTATTTCTGTATCACAAATGAGGAAATTAGATCTGAGGGTAATTTGCTGAGACACATATAGTGAGAAGGAAAGCCGGAATTCAAACTCCTGTGCTATCCCAGGGTCCATATGCTACAACACAGTGCTAACCTTGGGAGGGAAGGCAGTACTTATTAAACATATCCATTGACTGCAGAACTTGCTACAAGTAAAAATCACCTGCACCTTTGTGCCCTGAAGCCACTTATGATTTTGCCAAATGATAGTAAGAGTACTCTCTGATCATGTTCATATGCTTTCTCTCCAAACTCTTGAGTATTTGTAAATTGCATCAATTTCTTCCCAAACACAGAATACATAGGGTTCATTCATTTATTTCACCTTCATAGAATATCTGTAGAGCCAAGCAGTGTTCTCACACTTGGGATTCATTTATCCCTGAACAAAAAACACAAAATGAATACATTAAATAAACTCTTCCTACCTGGAATAATTGTAGTTTTCAATGTAAGGAAATACACAATATATAGGTCCAAGAACAAACAAAAACTGAGCATCAAACAAAAAATGAGTAATTATTTAGTGGGTCCTTAATTGTAGTTTATTTCTTAAATGTCAAGTTCTCTGGATTCAAATATACCTGGATTAGAATTTCTTCCTTTTGGTTTTCATGTATTAGATCACCATCATTTTTGTTTCATTTCTCTCACCTGTCGAATAGGGCACTAGAGAGACACTCTTTCTGTCTCAGAATAGTTTATCTTTTCCATCCTCTGACATTTTATTTTATTTTATTTTTGAAAGTGGAAATAGGGAAGATCAATAACCAGCACTATTGATTCAAAGATGTCTAGTGAAGTTTCTATTCATGTGGACAGCACTCTAAGGTCATGCATAGATAATAGATCCCCATAATATACTAAAAGCACACAAAAAGCCTTTCAAGTCAAAGTCTTTAAAGCCAGAATGGTGTGGAGGACTGGTTTCTTATAATTTTCTTGATAATTTCTGTTAATTATCATAGTATGTAAGTTTTGTGGTGATGAGATTGAAGGACTAAAAACATGAAGATGGTTGGGAAACTGTGTAAATGGAAAGCTTCTTCCTCTAGTAGAGCTTAGTCAAGATGTACACCTGTTACAGATGGTTAGAGTCCTCTAGAACTTTGTATAGGAATGCGCAAATGAATACTAGTACAGTTTCCTGAATTTGGGTGAACTAGAATGGTTCTCTTCTTTGTGTTCTCTAGAACTTTTAGAGGTTTCTGTCTTAAAATGAAGATCTTGGTTACTATAATATTTAAAGACAGTAAATTGGTTTTTGTGTGTGTGTGTGTGTGTGGTGCTGGGGATCAAACCTAGGGCCTTGTGCTTGTGAAGCAAGCACTCTACCAAGAAAGACAGTAATTTTTATGAGTACTGGTAGGAGAAAAATGAACAAGCAAACCTTTATACCTTGATATTTCCTTTTTTGGAGTTTCATTCTGGTGAGACTCTTACATCTGAACTTTTGAAGAACTTCCTATGCATTTATGAAATGACTCATTCTTCTTTATTGAACCCTTAAATGCTTGTGCACCAAACCCAAAGAAATCCTATGACTACATTCAGTATTATTATGTATGTGGAACAGTGAGTCATCTCTCCACTTTTGGTTTAATGAAATTTCTTTGTTCTGATGAACTTGTGTGAGTTATGGTTTTAAATGCAAAGCATTTCAACTGGAAAACTTAGAAGCTAAGGGAAAATACAGGAAAGTGAGCTCCTGAGACACTGGAAAAAGATAAGAAAAGAATCTTAAGGTATAAGACAATATAATTTTGTAATAAATGAGATACATAAACTATTCTGAGAACCTTTCTATATACATGGTATTTTAAAAAATATTTTGATATAGTTAATTAGTAGTACTGCTTATTAACTCACACATTTGACATTTACTGTTTATCAGGTAAAAGATTATGCATTTTATGCATATTAACAGATTAATCAGTTTAATACTTCAAACAATCTATGAGTTAGGTACTATTACTATTCTCAGTGTCCAGATGAGGGAGTTGAGGTACAGAGAGGTAAAGTAATTTGGCCATTGTCATAGACATAATGGGTAGTATATTCAGAATTTGAATCCAGGTAGCATTACTCTAGAGCTCTTACTCTTAACTATTGAATACAGTGTCTCTATTTCAAGTATTGCATTGTTACATTGAAAACAATTGTTTTCCATTCTTTGATGAAGTACTTCAAGAAGAATCTGGCAGGTTAACTGATTATTTATGTACAGGTTTAGACTAGTAGGTAAGGAGATTGAGGAATAGTTGTGCTGCTTAACTGGAAACCAAAAGCATGTATTTTTTTTTTCTAAGAGAGCTGACTACTTTCTGTGCCATCAGTCATTTAGGAAAATAGCTAAAATTATTATTGGTTTATGCATTATTATTTTTGTAAATAGTTTAGCAGGAAATATGACTAAATTTGGAAACTTCAGGGAATATTTTTAATGGTGTAATGGAGAAGGACAATTTTGAGTGGTTTATCAGAACATGGCATTTAAAAAGGATATATAAAAAACAGTGGAAGTGTCGATCCACTCAGCTATACATTGAATATCTGTTGGCTCGAGATTCAAATTTCATCACTTACTAGACATTCGATAGTATGCAAAGGAGAGAGGAGAGAGCTTGCTTTACTGAGTCTGTTATTCCAGGTATGGGCTAGCCGTATTTACTTTACCTGGGAGTTCATTAGAAATGTAGAAGCTCAGGCCCCACCTAGAGGTACTTTGTTAATCAGCTGATCATTATTAATGACAAAATCTTAAGAAATCAACTTAAAAGGAGGAAAAGTTTGTTTTGGCTCACAGTTTCAGAGGTGTCAGTCCATGGTCGCTTGGTTGTTGCTTTGGGCCTATGGGGGACAGGACGTCATGGTAGAAGTTCATAGTGGAGGAAGCTTGTTCACTGCACAGTCACCAGCCAGAAAGCAAGAGAGGGAGAAGGAGGAGGGTCCCCATATCCCTTCAAAGCCATGACCCAAAGACCTAACTTCCTACCACTAGGCCCCACTTCTGAAAGGTTCGGCCATCTCCCTACAGTGCCACCAACTGGAGACTGACTATTCAACACATGGGTCTTTGGGGGACATTCGAGATCCAAACAATAGCACCTACTAAATCAGAATCCACATTTTAACAATATCCCCAGATGATTCTTTTGTATATTAATACTTGATAAACATTGTAATAGAAGGGACAGTATAATAAGTTCTATCTTGAAGGATAAAAGATGGCCTCAAGAATCTTTTGGTATAAATCTCATGTCTCTTTAAGAAACTTAACTTCCTCATCTGGTCATTGGGAATAGTAGTAGTGCCTGACTGTTAGAGTTATTTTAAATATTAATTGAGTCATCAGTTAATATGCATAAGGTGCACAGTCTTTTATTGGATACACAGTTAAATGCCAAAAGTGTGAATTAATAAGCAATAATATTAAGTGTAACAATATTTTAGAAAATGACATGTAGATAAAAAGATTCACTGTAAAATATAAACCTAGTGGCTTATATCTCACTCATCACAAAAATATTGGCAATGATGGTCACAGTAGCTATCACTGATATTTATTGAATGCATATGGTGTGCCAGTTACTCTTCTGCTTTAAGATTATAATCTCATATAATCTTCACTCAATAAACTCAGTACTTTTACCTATATTCATTTTGTTGATGAGGTAACTGAGGCACAAAAGTTTAAATAATTTGGCCATGGTTGCATAGTTCGCAGAATCTAAACCCAAATCTGAGTTTAGATATCTTATGTAGCCTGAACTGTCCCTCAGCTCATGAGTTCTACTCTACTTTTCCTACAGTGAATTTCTTATCAGATTCTGCCACTATAAAGAAAAATGTAGTGAAAGTCCATGTGACATCCTTTCCTTATACATTGGGGGCAGCATTTAGAGTTCAAGTTTTCTGAAACATATAAGAATGCTTACAAGCAGACTTCAGAAAATGTCTCATTGGTAAGTAACTGGCATATTTGCTTAGCACAGATGTAGACATATGTTTGTATTATGCAACCTATTTCAAACAAAAAAGATAGAATTGTATGCCTAACATGAGATATTAAGACAATTTTTCAAGCATTTCAAAGCTTTCATTTAAAAAATTTCTTTGATATAATTATCTGAACTATGACAACACTGTCCTAGTGTGCTGAACACTAGGGGAATGTGCCAAGAGCTTGATGAGCAACAGAGGAATCATCTTTGAAGGAAAATTATAATGCCTTCTGCTATGAGGTCTAACCTGCTAACCTGAGCATAATTCTATTGAACTTGGAGGGCAAAACCTCCTAGAGGCCCACCTTGATTTATCCCAGGTATTAGGTTCAAGGCTCAGCATCTTTGCAGCCATTTTAAATTCTTACCATAAGTTGCTGTCCTGCCCTAAAGGGGCACTTACAGAAAAAGCAAGAGTTAAAATATAACTTCTCCCTCCCACCTCTCATTAACCACTCCACTGGAATATCCCTTACTTGTCCCATCAGACCATCCTAAATTCTTACGCAAGCAGCTCATTCCAGTTCACGGACCTTTCCAAGCCATCCAAACCACCCTATAAAATACCCCAGAGCTAAGTTCTTTCTGCCTCTCTTGCTTTCCCGAGTGATGGCCTTTGTCAGACCCTGACTGGCAAAGAATACTTTCTACCTGCGGATCTCCTTGCCTGGTTTCTGTGTTGCTCATCTGCAACACATTTTCCTTTCACCAGGGAGGTTAAAATTGAAAATATTTTCCAAATGGTTCTCTTTACTTTCTTTGACCTAAAGCTTCGATTGTTGATAAGTTTTTTCCCTTAGTGAAAGATTCTTCGAATAGTGGGATTTTTTTTTTCTTCAAAAGACAAGGCAATACTTCAGCAGCTACAATGTGTTTCCTATTTTATCACAGTTTTCCTGTATGTGTTCCATGTTTCATCATGTTTTTACTCATAAAGCCGTAATTCAATTAAATCATTCACACACCTTAGCCTTGTGCAGTAATGTCTATCATCAATAAATTCAAATGAGGTTCGCCTTGGAGTGACGTCTTCATTTCTATTATATAGTCTGTGAATCTTTTCCTATCATTTGGCCACAGCCTGATCATGCTTTCATATGTAAAGACCTTGGAACTTTAAATAAGTTACTTCTTCATCGTCAACCAGGTGAATTCATTCATTTATAAATGGTTATTTCAAGTTCTTTCATTTGGCTCAAGCTATTGATTGATGTTTCATGTGGCATTTTCCTCTTCAAAAAACAGGAAGATAGCTGGGACATAACTTCCCAATAGCCTTTTAATACGAAAGCCTATTTTGTGTATGGCTCTTTCTGTACTCACTTGTGCATGACTGAGCTTAAATGGTTTGAGGACCTTGTTGTTGGATTATAGAACAAATAGCAAAATGGCAACTCATTCTTTTTTTTTTTTTTAATTTGCCCTTTTATTTTTTTATTCTGTTAGATATACATGACAGTAGAGTGTATTTTGACATACTATACACATGTGAAACATAGCTTAGGATCCCATTCTTGTGGTCGTACATGGTATGAAAGTTTCACTGTTGTGTATTCATATATGAACATAGAAAAGTTGTGTCTGATTAGTTCTACTGTCCTTCCAATCCTCACTCCTCCTCCCTTCCCTTCATTCCCCTTTGTGTAATCCAATGTGGCAATTCATTCTTAAGAAATTAGATGACTTTGGATTATAGTTGATTCTGTGTTTTGCCCTTCATCTCATTCATGTTTGGGTGCTGTTTAGAAATTAGGTATGGGACAGAAGATGTGGATTTGTTTCTATTTGTTTGCTTCCAAAAGGAAGGCTGATAAACTCAGTTAAGGAAGGGGAAGCTCCAAGCCTTTCATCTTTAGCAGGTCCGTAGAGCTGTACAAAGACCCTCAGCCTGCCATAAACATCCACTAGCTACTACGCAGCAGGCCTTCAGCAACAGGCACCTTTTATTTTACTGACTTGTCCTACTGACAGTAGTTTTTGCTTTGTGTTATCTGGTTTATTTGTTGGAGTAAAAGTACAGTTTGAAGTTTGTCTAGCCCAAGAATTGATATAATCTGAATTATCTCAAAAACATGTGCTATTGGTCACAAGGGTGTTTAACCTTTTGTTGCCAGAAAGATAAGCTTTTTAATCACAAGGAAAAAAAAATACATATTTGATTCTTTTCCAAAGAACCATATAGTCTTTCAATTCATCAATTTTTTTTTAGATTTCAAAAGAGATTAAGAAGAAAAATGGTAAAAAAAAAAAAGGCACACAGACCAGCACTATAATAAACAATGAGCAAAGTCAGCTTTTTAAAATTAATTAATTTTTTTTGTGTGTGTGAAGGCAGTGTATTCAGTGTATTCAGGCTTCAGAGTCTATCTGCATGCTATGAGAGCTGAGGCAATTTATAAGATCTCTTAAAATTCTTGCAAAATGGAGATAACATATCCATCCTTATAAGCTTGTGGAACGTACGGTATGAATGAAATGATTTATGTAAATTGCCAAACATCTGAAATTTTTTTTTTACAAATGTTATTATTTTATGTGCCTGAAGCCATGCCAAGCAAATTTTATGCATAAGCTTATTTCCTCATTCTACAAGTGAGAAAAAACAGATACTTTGAAAAGTTAATTAAATTTTACAAAGTTGCAGCAAGTAGGCTCTGGCTACTTTATATCAAAAAATATATCTTAACTACAATTCTACATTTAATCATTCACATAGTTTCCAGTACTTTCCCTCACAATTTTATCAAGAAACTGAGAACCAGAGGGTGTGTGCAGTAAGTGAAGGACTCCTGAGCTACTCAGCTATAGACCTGGGGCTGAATGCTGCTTTTCCTGGACTCCAGACTTTCCCTGCTCATACACTGCTTCTCTGAATACCACATCTGATTATGGTACTTGAGAAAGGGATTAAGTGTTCACATAATACCTTTCCTTTATTTTTTACTTCTTTTAAAATTATCATCTGCACCCATTAACTATTCCGTGTTTGTTGAAAGACAAAACATATACCTGCCCTAAGAACTGACAATTCCATTTGTAGGTATTTACCCAAAATAAATGAAAGCTTCTGTCCACAAAGAGACTTCATTAAAAATTCATGGTAGCTCAATTTATAATGGCTAAAAAAGTAGAGAAAACATATCCATCAATAGAAAATAGATAAACTGAGGTATAGTCACATGATGGAATGCTACTTAAGCAATAACAAAGAACAAACTTCTGTTTTATGTGGCTATATGGATGAATCTCAAAAAAATTGTGCTGAGTAAAAATCTTGCACAAAAGAACACATACTGTTTGGTTGTATTATATGATTTTCTAGGACAGGCAAAATTAATCTATGTTGCTGCTTCCCTCCCAACATACGCTTCTTGGGGTTGGTAATAAGAGACCCTCTAGTGTTTAAGGAAATACCTGTGGGTCATGTAACTCTCAGACAACTGGTGAGGTCTTAAATGAAACTACCTTGGGTTTTTCTAGGAAGCTTTGTGAAGGAATAGCTGATATTAAGTCCATCCCATGGGCAGTTTTTCCTGAAACTTGAGTTACCCAATTAGAAAAGCTGATAAGAAATTTGTCTCAGAAATTAGCTAAAATAATCAGTGACATCTCTTTAGTCCTGAAGGCATTCAAGCCAGCTTGAACTCACTGGCATGAGTTGTTCTGAAGGATAGAATTAATTACTCTTGACTTTTTCTTTGAACCAGTGAGGAGTCTATGCAAACACTAAATCATCCTGTGCATGGATTCATGCCTTCGGGCAAGTAGAAAGGTCAATACAGAGGCTTAAGGAGAAAGGTTCATGGTCTTCTAAGGTAGGCTATGGTGGTTTATTAGATGGCTGACTGGGTCTGGGATCCTGATTGAGACATGCTTGAGATCGATATTGCTTACAGTTATGTTCATGGGAGCTTTAATTAAATGTTTCATTAGACAAATTGAATAAATTTCATCTCAGCCACTAATTAGTGACTGACAGAGTGGTATACTCAGGATAATTCATCAGAAGCTAAGATGTCATAAAGATGAAGAGTGGAAGTTGTTGCGAGACAGTTTTTCATGTGCCTCTTGAATTTCTGCATGTCTCAAGAGTAAAACACTAAGTTCCTTTGTTCTAGATCATCTTTTCAAGGACATAAATTAGTATGTTTTTTGCCCATTGTAATAGACTCAGGTTCCCCAAGAAACCAGGAAAAGTCTTGATACTGCTTGATGCAGTGGAGCACAACTGAGGGTGATGGATTAGCAGGAAGTCATTCCACCAAAAGAGCAACAAGCAGGACACTCTTTAGGCCGTTGTATTTGAACCTCCCTCCTGTTAATATGACTGCTACCATCTCCCCATTTTTCTCCATTTATCAAACAATACATTAGAGGACTATTTATTATCCATAGACCATACCATTAGATCACTATGTTTACTACCAATTTCCAATCTTGCTTCATATTTGTTAAATGAGCTTATCCTTCTTCTTCTAGAAATCCATTTGTTTTCTAGCTTTCCATCCTCACTGCCTAATTGGCAAACGTATAAAGGGACTGAGATTTACCCAACTTGCTAACTAAGTTAACCTGGCAGGGTTTCACAGTTGCTAGTAGATGATTTGATACCTCCAAGTATTGAGGTAAAGGACTGTTTGTTACTCACAGAAATAACAGTAAGCAGAGTATTATCACTTTTTCCAGTTCCCACAATGAAGAGGACCAGATGATCCCTGATCATGAAATTGATCAGATTTAGAAGGGAAATACTGAGTTCATGGTCCCTAAATCTTTTGCAAGCAGGTAACATGCTTGCCTTTTTCTCCAGAGAGAGATGCTATCTGTGGTTTTCAAGGCCATTCATGATATAATCATTCTCAAAAAGATAGCTCAGAATAAAGAATAGTTAGTGCATAGCTTGCAATATTTATTGAAATGTGCAGGCCCCATGAGTTGTCTGCAACAGAAAGCATCTTACACATGGCTTCATGATCCATGACCTGTTCAAAGCAAGGGCCTTCAACTCCATTTTGCTTTACCTCCCCTTTCTCATGACTCTCTATGAGACCCTGCCCTAATCTACAACGGCTCTTTCTGTACCATCTTTAAAGTTTGAACTGTCAGCTGACCCAAATCTCCCACCTTCTTTCTAACTTAAAACATTCTCTGATATGGTGTCAAGTTTTCCCTCCCTTGAACCCTGAGTGCCTTGCTTCTGTGGTCTATCTTTCCTTTCTGTTCACTCTCTTCCTTCTCAGGGCAAGCTCTGTTCTCTCTTTCATTTGTATCCTCAATGCTTTTCTCCATCTTCCTTCTGGTACACTTGTCTGATTCTTCATTATTCTTGGATTATCTCCTATTTACTTTCTCTTTTTCTGATGCTAGGCTTTTAAACAGATGTGGAGAACATTGAATGACCTTATGGATGAAAGCATTAAAAATGATGATTTCCAATTTTAGCAGCTTCAGTCCGTCTCCCTAGTTCACATATTTTTTTTTTTTTACTTGTAAAATATTTTGGAGAGATGGGGTGGTAAGTACCACAGCAATGAAAACTGGAATAGGCCTCAGATAATGGTCACAATAAAATGTTTATTATAATGCTAGCAGTAAATATAAGAGGCACCATTTCTGTCTAACATCTACCAGGATAATGGAGCTAAAGCATTTAGAGTTTACCAAAGTGAAAACAATTAATCCTTCCTTGAAGGTAGATTAAAATATGCCATACTTGATAGATCTATATTGTGGTTTTCTTCACTGAATTTCAGTCCAAGTTCAGGGAAGTAACTTTGCAAGGTGACTTGCAAATTTTCCTGTTTTTCATTTTGTTATTTTCTGTTAGACAGCTAAATGCATTACTGGGTGTCAAAAGCTTTTGCCATTAAGGTGGGTGAAGAAAATATGACGGTGAATACTCTCATGGTTTTAGTTTATGGTGCATTTCAAGCTGTGCCTCTCCAACAGTTAAATCCTTCAGCACTTTTAGTGGGATGAGCCATCATGTATTTAAGAAACTCAAGCACTTTTGTTTCAAAGAGAAAAAAAAAAAAAAAGTCAAGTCTGATGTCAGTTGGTGAAAGCACAGAGCACAGTGGTTTCAGGAAGATCAGAAATTGAACAATGTAAAAGCATTTTGACATTCTTGCTTTATGTGTTCTCTCTCTAGACAGATCTTACTCAAAATCAAATTTGTGCTGACACTATCTGTTAGGCTTCCAATATTTACATTCAGGATAATAACTGGGGGAAAATGAAAAGGTAATAAAGTAGATACTGCTTCAGATGAGGGGAAAAGGGAGAGGAAATCACGAGGCAGAATGAACGAAAGAAAATATTATTAACACACACAAAAAGGTACTGAAAAAATGGTGTGTTTAGGGAGGATTTCTTTTTTCTTGAAATTTAGAAAATATTTTTCCCTATAAAAGCAATGTTAAAAATCTGAGTCTTAGAAACAAAAGCCTGTTTAACTTGCTCTAAATCTGAACCACAAAAACTATAACATTAGCAATGTAGTGTTAGACCTTAAAATAGTGGGGGCGGCCCTTCAAGGGTGGGGTTTTAGGTTTCACGGCTATTCCTGGCTCCTCCATTGACTTCTATGAGCTGTTTAAGCTCCTTAAGATTTTTGAAATAGAGAAGGTGGATTAGATAATCTTTAACTTCACTTCCAGTCCTAAAATTCTTTTGTATGCCTATTAATTGATTTCTTCCTTTTTCAAAAAATAGGAAGACCTCCTAGAATTCTTTGAAAGCCATTTCTTTGTCCCAACTCCAGCATGAGGAAAAAATTAACAAGTCTCTCTCTCTCTCATCAGATTAGAGTGTAGGTTCTCATTTTGTAGGCTGTTATGTATTTGGGGTGGTATTCACTTTCGTTATGCTTTTGAAATAATGGCAA
This sequence comes from Glaucomys volans, assembly GCA_020662805.1. Lineage (NCBI taxonomy): Eukaryota > Metazoa > Chordata > Mammalia > Rodentia > Sciuridae > Glaucomys > Glaucomys volans. The sequence goes on along the minus strand of JAJEJO010002505.1, from coordinate 603,171 downwards.
AGCTGTATTGTGCTCAAACATTTTCTTTTGATAAAGATAAAAGCAGATTGTAGGATGCTGTGATCATCTCAGTGACAGTCCCTTGGGTTTTTTTTCTTTTTCTTTTTTTTTTTTTAAGACAGTAATTTATTTCAGAAAAGCTCAATGATTTAATGTACATTAACTCACTGAGGCTCACACGGGTCTGTCTGAGGAGTGGGAAGGATGATATTTTACCATTATGTGTTCTTGCAGACAGGCACAGAGGAGCCACTGAAGTGGAATGGAGTGAATATAATCTGACTTAAAAGGCTTCCTGGGTTTTAACTCCCTCAGGGCAGGGCTGGGGACAGAGAACGCCCAAGCCATGCCCCAGCACAGCACTTAGCACATGGCATGGCATTTATTTATTTATGGTTCTATCTCACCCACTGAGCTGTGAGCTTTTCAAGGACACTGCCTACCACACCATGAGCCCTGCAGTGTTGTTCTGAAATGAAATGGATTCACCCAGTATAACACAGCTTCATTATCCTACCTAGGCCAGATTGGTAGAAGCAGTTTGCCAGAACCTTGGTATTTCTCTACCAGGGGTAGATCTCTGAGGCCCTATAAAACCCCAGTTTCAAAGCATAGGAATATTTGTACAACTAACTGACCTTCTCTAGAATCACATGTCTATAAATCTTGGCCTATTTAATCACATTTTCAAATTTGAGAAAATAGAACTTTCTTCCGTGATACCTATTTTCCCCAAAGTCATAAAATTTTATCATATTGTAAGAGTGTCTACAATGAGGAAAAAAAAGTGCCAGGTTGAGATGTAAATTATATACATCAGACCTTAAAATATTAGTGATGATGATGTTGATATTAGATAATGTTTGCTGCTTTTTTGTGCCATTGTGTTTTACACGTTTTTTTTTTTTTTTTTCTCATTTACTTCTCAAAATGAGAAGTGAGGTATGCATCATCTTCATTCTCTACGGGAAAATGAGCAATATAAATTCAGCATTATTTTGCACAAAATCAGCAGCTAGTTAGAGGCAGTAGGTTTTAAACTGGTATATTCTTCATTTTGAGTGTACTCTCAACTGCTTCATTAATTTCAATATTTTCTCTTGAAATAATCTGATGGAAGGAAGGTAACCAAAAATTTGACAGAGACATTCGAGAATTTTGGTAATTGCTGAATCCTTTGGAATCCTTAATAACTGAGCCAAAGTTTAATTGTAGATAATCATTTCTAAAAAGTTACCACTAATGGCATTGTAAACTTTTTGTACTTAAAATTTTAATGTGCAGTCTTGATTATTTGTGTGTGTATTCAGGTTATTGATATGTAGTTCTTTGTCGTTTGGTTGAGGCAAGAACTTGAGCCCTACTGGGTTTGTGGTATGTGGAAAGGAGTCAGTTACCTAGTGAACATTTGCTGTTTTGGTTATTGGGTTTTTAATTCTTCTTCCTTTTGGTAAGAACTGATTGGGTTTCAGAGGAAACACCCTTGCCCCACTTTCCTGTACTTTTAGCAAAGCAGTTCAGCATTCCCTTATTTGAGAGGTGAAATATATAACCTAAGGTTCTCTCAATGCATTATTTATTTCAGATATTGGTTTAAAGATGGGCACTGCAACTCCTACCAGGGGACCTTCACAGCTCAACTAGACATTTAAGCTCACTTTCTTTGTGTGGTGCAGTGGATCAAACCCAATGCCTTGTGCCTGCTGGGCAAGCACTCTACATCTGAGCTACCTCACCCCTTAATTATAAATCACCATTTGTCATGGGAAAAGAGGTGTCTCTGAAGAAGGGTCTGAGGAATTCACAGGGAGAAGGGGGAACTTGATTCAGGACCGATGTAGTCCTTGGCTTAAATGATGGAAATGAATTTCAGTATGTACCCAGTTAGAGGCATGAAGAGAGGTTTATTTAAGAAAGTAGGGGGAAGAGGGACAGTCTTGAGAGAGAGATACCTCTAGGGATAAAGCAAGGAATTCACATTCAAAGGAGGATGCTGGCCATCTGGAAAGTGAGGGACACATTTTGCATTTTCTGGCTTCCTGACTTATTTAAAAGGAAACATGGTGAGGAGTCAGTGGGAGAATGTATGTAGAAATGATCAGTCTAGTGGTTTCTGGTGATCTGTTCAATCATCTGTTCATATGACCAATAGTCCTGAAGTGTCCCTTAAATTATAATAATATTGTATCTCTCTTTACTTTAAGCTGTTTATTAGAGGAGGGTTAATTAACAGTACACAGGTAGATTTACAGATTTCCCAGGAGTAAATTTTGGAGTAAAAGGTCTGGGAAAGAGAATGGCTTAGGGAGTGATAGGCCTGGAAAAGTATGCAAAATTTCTGAATTAAAATCTTATTTCCTTGTCCTTCCTTTATATCTCCTTTCTAGCTATTTTTGTATTTCTTAATATTCAACTTCAACTTGATACCAGTATACTCAGAAGATTATGGAAGAGGAAAGAGCTTGCCAGCAGAGTGGCATTAGACCTTCTTTCTGGGCAAGAGCCCTACATAGCAATAGCATAGCAATACAGAGCAGATACAAGAGAACAGAACAAAATATTGCGTATGTGAAGCTAAAAATGTTGATTTCAGAGAGTAGAATGTGATAATTAGGGAAGGGGAGCAGAAGGGGTAATGAAAGCAAGCTGGATAATGGAACCAAACTAGATATGAGGAACAAGGCTAGTGTGCTAGAACACAGTAGGCCGGCTGTAGTTTGCAACAACCTATTACATAACTTATGAAGAACTAGGAAAGGGGGGTTTCAACACTATAAACATACAAAAATAAGGAAATGGATATGTTAATTATCCTGATTTGATCTTCACACATTGTATCCTTGTACTGAATGATCACAATATACCCCCAAATATGTCTAATTATTATGTCAATTAACAAAAAATTTATTAAAAAAAAAGAAAAAACAAGATCCACATTCTACAGGTGAGAAAGTCATGCCTCCTAAGAACCAATATCATTAGTAACAAATCCATAGGCTTAGATTCAAGGACTCTGAGAAAAAATGTCAGTTAAAAGAGTAGCTGAATCCAGGGAAGCCCAAAGCATAGTCACCCCTCAGCTGTTCAGTCAGCTTGGGTTTAGAGCTTCTCTAAGTCCACATGCAATTTCCTAATCCAGGGTTATTTTTATGGTGAGCAATGTTGTCTAGCCATAAAGTTTACCCTTGCCTCTTTTGGGATGGATAGAAGTTCAGATTCTCATGCATTGGGGAAAGGGTCTTATTAACCCATTATCCATAGGCTCTAAATTCTAAGACTTTATTACCAGGAAAGCAGATCATTTTTCTGCCTCCAGACTTTAATCCTAAAATATTTATCACAGGAAACTGCCATAGCCACATCACTACCATGTGGGGAGAGGCTGTGTAAGAATGGACCTAATTCAGATGAAGCAGAACTTGACTAGATGGGAAGAGAAACTGAGTCCTGCCGGTTTCAGTAGCCAGACAGGATCCAGCTCTTTCTTCTTAAGGATTTTCAATCATTTGAGTCAACAATTTCACTTTTTCTTGAACAATAGAGCTGATTCCTGATACATTGATATAAAGTGAGCATTCCATAAATGATAAATAAATAAATCAACATTGCTGACCATTTGTTTCTTTTTTTGACTAGAAAAAAATTGACAGTTTTTTAACAAATAAAAATATGTAACTTGCAAATATATAACTTGAATATAACTCTATTCAAGGTTGGGAGTAAAAACCTAGATCAAATTGAATAAAAATCATAAGAGCTAGAAAAATCTTAGTTAAATAGTGCCACTAGAGTTGGGTATCATTCGATTGGATCAATTCATTCATTGCTTTATTCAACAATTAGTTACCAAATAATTATTATGTGCAGAAGACAAAAGCCTTTTGACTTTTAGAAAGTAGAAACAATCAGGTTAAGCTAATAATTCAACAGGGTTTAGTCTTGACTCTGTGAGTGGTTAAATAAGTATACAGGGGTAGGCCCTTATTTAACCCTTCACAAGTTGTGGAGAGATTTGTATTAGCGAGTGTTTTTCTAGAAAAACAGAACCAACTGTTTTCTGCAAGATGAAAACCCAGAAAAGCAGATGGTGTAATTCAGCCTGAGTCCTAAGACCTGAAAGCCAGGAGCCATTGGTGTAAATCCTCATCTGAGATCTGAGAGTATAAAATGAAATGAGATGTTTCAGCTCAATCAGAGGGATTGGGGGGCTGGGGCAGGGGAAGATTGAATTTTACCTTCCTCCACCTTCTGCTCTCTTCAGGTTCTCAAAGAATTGAATGACACCTACTCACATTGGGGAGGGTGGTCTACTGAGTTCATGATTCGGAAGTTCATTCATGTGGAACACCCTCACAGACACACCCAGGAATCTTTTTAGTCTGGGCACCCCATGACCTGGTGAGATTGATTAAAACAAAACAAAAAAATTAACCATCATGGAGATAATGTGTGTTAAACTCCCAGCGTCAGGTGCATCTGTGCATGGCTTCTGTTGTGTGGTGACTCTGCTTACACCTGGTGTGTACTAATTTGTGTTAAAACTCTTTAACAGGCATGAACCAAGGGATGGAATCAGAAGGCAATTTTACTTTGGTGTTCTTTACCCCTTTCAAATGCATTCAGTGGAAATGTTTCCCCATCAACTATCTGGAAAGTCTGGAAGGTACTTGACTGTGGATTTCAAGTGGAAACTTCTTTTCCTGACCTCAGACTTTCTATGGGCTGGCTGTTGTGTAGTTAGGAAGGGCAGCCATAGACAGCTGCTCCTCTTCCTGGGCTTGTGTGACCACTCCTCTCTCCATCCCTGCTGGCCATTATTTCTGACTCTTGATGAGGACGTAGGGATGCTATAAAGCAGAGGGAAGCATTTTCTTCATTGGGACTGCAAATTCTGTCCTCATCTTCTCTGAGCTTGGTGAATGTTTAAATATGATTCCTGCTGCTGTGGAACTCCTGGTGAGTTCTTTGGAGATGCTCCAGCCCCGGAAGACCTCTCATTTGAAGCTGTCTTGATAACAGAAGGTGAGCCTTCACTCCCCCTTGCCACACACAGCTGCTGCTTTGCTCTGAGAATTCAGCCATTTTTATCAAGCTACTGAAGACCCTTCAGCTTTCCAGCCCACTCTCTTGGGCAAGACCTCAAATGACTCCACATTAGTGCTCTTGTGCATACAGCGGCTCCCAGAAAACTCTCTAGAATCCTTTGTTCTGATGCATTCTAGGAGGGCAGGATAATCACCAAATTGCTGCTGCATCTTTGCTGCCTTCAAAGTGCTGGCTAGTGTCTGGCCTTAGAGTTCTCAAGTGTGAGTCGGGTAATTTGGTCTCTCTCCCATTCTGAAATAGCAGTTCTTAGGTTTTCCGAGTATTCCTGTAGAGGTTTTTTCACTAGATATGAGGCACGAAAAGACATGCCTCTCCTCACTTTTGGGCCAGGTTGGGACCCACAGACCCAAAAAGCTCTATAAAAAAAATCAATTAAAAACCTTCATTTCACTCTTGACTTTTTGTATCCTTAATGCACAATAAGAGGCTAATTGGCTTTCTGATCTCTCTCTCTCTCTCTTTTTTTTTTTTTTTTTTTAAAAAAATAGCTTTATGGAGGTTTCCTAATACTTTTTTAAAAAATTAATTTGTAATAAAATATACCTATTTTTAAGTACATAGTTCAAAGAATTTTAACAAGTTGATTCATTAATGTAACCCCCATCATAACCTCCATCATTTATTACCTCAGAAAAAGTTCCCTTGTTCCCCTATGAAGTTAATTCACCTCCCTGCCCCTGACCTTAGGCAAATTCTGCTCTACTTTTTGTCACTACAGGTTAGATTAGACTTTTCTGAAATTTTGTATAATTTTAATCATAGTATGTATTTTGTATCTGAGTTCTTTTGCTCACTAGGATATTTTTTGAGATTCAACTTATTATTTTTGTGTCAATAGATCATTGCTTTTTTTTTTTTTCCTGGCTGAATAGTCTTACATTGTATAGGTTACACCACAATTTGTATATTCATTACTGTTTATGTTCATGTGGGTTGTTTCCAGTTTGGGGCTATTACAAATTCTTACTGTGGTATAGTCTGGTGATGGACAGATGGTTCTATGATTCACATTCTAGGTTATCTTTGGGTTAAGCTTTTATTTTTGTTTAAAATTGTGCAAATTGTCAATGAGAAACTAAGCCAGGCACAGTGATGTACACCTGTAATTCTGGCAGCTAAGGAGGCTGAGGCAGGAGGATTGTGAGTTCAAAGCCAGCCTCAACAACTAGTGAGGCCCTAAGCAGCTCAGTGAGACCTTGTCTCTTAATAAAATATGAAAAAGGGCTGGGGATATGGCTCAGCGGTTAAGTGCGCTGGATTCAATTCCTGGTACAAATAAATAAATAAATGAATAAAACTTCTACATCTTTGAAAAAGAAAACTAACTTAAAATTCATCATTTAAATGACTTTTTGTGCTCACATATTGTCATGTTTCATCACCCATCATAGTCCAGACCATTTTCTGTTTGTCACCTTTGGGATGTTGGACCCTTGGTAGTAGAGGGGATCTTTAGAATCTCATAGAGTGGCTGTGGGTGTGACTCTCTGTATTTTGTGCAGCCTTTGAGCTGGTCCTTCACATACCCACAGAACAACTGGCTGATGGAGATGAATCAGCAACACTCTTGTGCATTCCAGGATACCCTCCTGGGTATCTTCAGTCTGCACCCGTGTCTGCCTGGCCATAGATCTAGGCTCTGATTCTTGTTGTTAATCCTGCTCCTGCCATCCCACAGGTGTTATTGGTGTTGTTTGTCATGGGCTTAGATTAATTCTCCTTCAAGGATTTGGCTCAGAGCTGCCTTACTTACAGCCAGCTCAGAGAGGTTACTGCCTATCAGCTCAGTCTAGATTCTAAATCCTACATGGTTCTAAAAGAGGTAGTTGTTTAGATGTAGGCATTTGAAATCATACCCTCTAAGAAAAATGGAAGAAACTTGATGTATTTAGCATAATGGAGAGAAGACTAAATATAAAATTGTTGTCTTCAAATATTTGAAGGCCTGATAAGAATGGATATGTTGTTTTTCTTGGACAGTGGTGTGGGTTCAAGATGTAGAACTAGGATCATTGTATAAAAGATTTTGGAATTGCACTTTGTCTCAGAATCAGCTAATAATTGAGTGAGAAGAAGTGAATGAATGTCATGGCAGGTGTTTTAAGGTTGGATGTTGGGGTATTAGTCAAGTAGTTGGATTCAATACCTTTAAAAATTTTTTTACTATTCCTGAGATTTCATGAATCTATGAAATATTTTTTGAGTGCCTGCTTTTGGGAAATTGCTCAGACATACTTCTGGTTAAAATATTCTCCTTTGTATATTCCTCATCTCCTAGAAAAGGAGTGGTATAATATTGGCAGAATTTGTTTAGAGAACTGTGGAGGTTGAGTTAGGAAGTTTACAAACAAGCAAATGAACAGTTCTTAGGATTCAATGTGGCTAAGTAGGTGATCTGTCATTACATGAGGTGGGAAACGAGGTAAACAGACAACCAAACACAGACACAAATGATCGCATAAAAATGTGGCCATAAGCACATTTCTCATTATAGATCTGTGGGACACATTGGTATTTGGAATACCATTAATGCACTCTGCTGACTTTCACTTAGAAAAACTAGATTGACATCTCTCTTTTCTAATTTTTTATTTTATTTTGGTAATACAAACTCACCCTTTCTATTAGAATGCAGAACAGAGTTGCTATTATTAGATGACCCATAAAAATTTTATAGCAACAATGAGAAGAAATTTCATGTTTTTACCAAATGAGCTCCAGGCTAATCAGATTCTAGGGAAATGCTGTGCTAACTCTGACATGGTAATCAAGATGCAGTCACTGAATTAAGTAGATGAAAAATAGTTTGTTTTCTTTGCTTTCCTACACTATTCCCAGGTCAATTTTTTTTAAAGCTTCATTAACCAATTTTACACTGTTACAGTTACTTGACACAGAGTTGGTGTACAAATGCTTGTTTAACAGCATGTTGAAGCTTAGCGATATGCTTTTTAAAAATCACTATCCAGGATGCATGTTGCACTTTATTATTGTTTAAAAAATCAATGGCAACAATGTATTTTCATGACCACAGGTGACATTCATTTTCTAGCTAAGGAAATTGTACTTTCTAAATGCTATTGCTTTGTGGGGTTTTTCTTTCTTTTTTTCTTTTCTTTCTTTCTTTCTTTCTTTTTTTTTTTTTTTTAAAGGACAGTTTCTTTCTAATCAGCTATTTGGAATTTCATAGTTTGTATGTACCTCAGCACAATTTTGTAGCATGTCTAATTAATAAAATTAGTGGTTGGGCATCTTAGTTCTGATATTTTACAAGAGGTTGCATTTCATTAGCAGAATATCTTCAAGCATGGCACATAAAGAATCCTGCCAAATGATGCATTAGAGAGTCAAGTAATAGCTCGGCGATCAACTTTTGGGGCATCCTATTATGATGCCTCCTGGACTTCATCAAAGGTGGAAACACACATTGGGAAGCACATTAGGGCAGCAAGATTGTTTTTTCAGTAGAGAAAGGTAAACACTCTTTCTGAACACTGGGGACAGGTCACAAATTGGGATGTGAGCAAGCTGTTCCTGGGGTGTCACCCAGTGGGCTTAAGAGTAGCAGCACAGGTGCCATGTGTGTTCCTGATGGACCCCCACATACACACATTAAGTTCAGATGGTCATGATGAAAATTCGGTTAGGTCTATTCTGTCAGTTTTAAAATATATTAAATAATAAAAAGTAGTCACAAGTAGTGAGAAAAGCCTCTGCTATTTGTTGGCTGTGTGCCAGCTTTACTCACTTTTTCCTAAGCCCCACAGAGAATAATCACTTCCTCTGAGTAGAGGGAGGTGTCCTCTCCTCCTCTGTGGTAGTAGAAGTTCCTGTGGGCAGGGATGGGCCTCATTTGCCTTTCTAGTTGATTGCTGGGAGGGAGAAAGAATGGAAAGGGAGAGAGGGGTGGAGCTTGTGTGCACAGACTTTAAAAATGACTCCCAGCTGGTGGCTAGAAAACTACTGTGGGTAGACCTAGGCAGGGGTAAGGGATAAAGTCTTAATTCTTACAAAAGTAAAGAGCAGGTTTATGTGAGCCTGCAGGAGGCCTAGGTGGAGAAGGCCATTTCACTCAGTGGAAATGAAAGTGTTTTAGTCAGCTGTTTTGCTGCTGTGACTCAAACATCCGAGCAGAATAATTTGAGGGGAGGAAAATTTATTTGGGGGCTTACGTTTTCAGAGGTCTTAGTTCATAAAAGGCCCGGCTTCATTCATTGGGGCTTGAGGTGAGGCCGAACATCATGGTGGAAGAGCGTGGCAGAGGAAAACAGCTCACATGATGATCAGAGGGAGAGAGGGAGAGAGGGAGAGAGGGAGAGAGGGAGAGAGGGAGAGAGGGAGAGAGGGAGAGAGGTAGGGAGACCGACTCTGCTCTCCAGGGACAAATATATACCCCATAGCCATGCCCCCAATGAATATACCCACCAGCCACACACCACCTGCCTCCAGTTACCACTCAGTTAATCCCATCAAGGATTAATTCACTGATTATGTTAAAGCATAACCCAATCATTTCTCCTCCAAATCTTCTTGGATTGTCTCACACATGAGCTTTTGAGGGACACCTGACATCCAAACCATAACAGAAAGGGACCTGCCTTGGGATCTATCTTCATTAGTCATCATTTTAGTTATCATTAAATATTATTAAGGGGGAAATTTTATATTCCATATTTTGTTATTTTTCATGCCTAGCACATTTTTCTCAAATAGAGCTGAATATAGCCCTATGTATTGTTCTTGAATTCTTAGGTGAATCTTTCATCTATTAGGAAAATGCTTCAATGAGTCTTTGTCTTGGAGATGGAGCTGGGTTTGGCTCATTGTTCTTGTTTCAGGTTGGGTTTGTGTGTAGTCATAGTAGCAAGAATAGAAGCACATGAAACAAAATAAAGGAAGGAAAAAGGGAAGAATTTTTATGCATTAGAAAAGCATTTTCTTCTGATTTAGACATTGATATACAAATATGCTTTCTAGTTCAAAAGACAGAATCTGGTGTTTTGTTCATTGTTTAGCTTAAAAGTCCACATTTTAAAGAGAATTAATCTTCCAATTATTCTCTAATACCTCTGAAGCACTTAATCTTTGATGAATAAACTGCCTTTTGATTTTTTTCAGTGAATATTAATCCTTCCTAAAATTACAATTGACTTTTTGTTAAGAGTCATCTAACTGGAATCCCTAACAAGTCATAACTTTGATGGGCTTTAAATAGAGCAAAAATATTTCTCCGAGAAACATATTACATTTCATATGATAAGACACCATTTCAGAAATAACTTCATGAACCTTAAATTAGATATTTTTAATTATCCTTTATGTGGGACAGGATTTCTGTTTAATTTATCTGAGAGTGTCTACAGAATCATTGGGGATAAAGCTCTTCTTATTTTGACAAGGTTATTTAGGGATTCTGTCAATGCAAAGAGTGCTAATATTAAGAACATTTCCCTGGAAACTTTCTTCATG
>JAJEJO010002505.1:575864-592196 GCA_020662805.1 Glaucomys volans | reverse complement strand
CATATATTACTTTTTGTTAATATAGTTATTTCTCTAAGTTTTCACATTTCATGAGCATTTATCACTTTATTTATGCCTTCTAGCTTTATTATTCTTTTTTCCACTTTTCCATTTTCCATTTCCTATATAAATTCATGATTAATGATATTGCAAAAATTTTCATGTGCTTAGGAACCACTCATGTTAGAAGTATTACTCCTAATCTGTTAAATTATTATGATAAGCTTTAATATGATTTTTGGAATAATTCTCTAAAACGTAAAATATGAAATAAAACTTATAAAATATTCTTACCATAAAGTATTTTTGGAATTATAAAAGAAATATCATATTATAGATAGACTGGATTCTAGAGCATAGCACTTTTTCATGCTTCATGTCTGTTTAGATATCATTTCTGGGAGAGGCATTCCCCTCCCTAACTGTTCTATTTGAATTAGGTCCTTCATGCATAATTTTTTTAAAAAGACTTTTTATTTTGAGCTAATTTTAGATTTGCCAAAGGGTTGCACAGATAGAACAGAATTTTCTTTTGCCCTTCCCCCAACTTTCCCCAGTGTTAGCATTCTATATGACATATTAATTAAAATGGGAACTTAACATTGATAGAATATTGACTGAGCTAAAGACTATCTAGATTTCCCCAGTTGTCCACTGATGACCTTATTCTGTTTCAGTGTCCAGTCAAGAATCTCTCATTGCATTTGGTTGTTTTCTCTCTGCAGTTGCCTTTGATCTGTGACAATACCTTTGTTTCCTTCTCTTTCCTGACCTTGACATTCTGAGAGTCTGACCAGGTGCTTTCTAGAAAGTCCCTCAAAGTGGGTTTCTCTGATGTTTCTGATAATTAGATTGAGGTTATGGATTTGGGGCAAGACTGACAGAGTCAGTCAAAGATGACCTTCTCAGAGCATCCTACCAGGGGCTGTGTGATATCCATGTGTCTTATATTGAGGAGTCAACCTTGATCACTGACCAAGGTGGCATCTTCTAGGATACTACACTTTGAAGTTGCTTTGTCTGTCTTTTTCAGTCATTGAATATTTGTTATGAGATACTTCAAAGCTATGCAAATAGCATGCTTTTTGTTCATCAACTGATGTTGGCTTTCTTCAGTGGATCTTACCTGTAGTAGTTTTTACTGTGATTTTGGAATGGTGATTTTCTATTTCTCTTATTTCCTCTATGTTTATTAATTGGATTTTTTTTCTGAAGGAATAGTAATTCCTTGTCTTTTGTTTATTCAATCATTTATTTATATTGAAATGACTGATGGCTACTATTTTACTCTTTGGGTTAGAATTTCTTACAATCATTATTTATGTTTTTGCTCACTTGCTCCAGTTTTGGCCATTGTGAGCTTCCAGGTCTGCTTTTAAGCCCTTTTGACATGCTGGTACCCTTTCTTCCATTCTCTTTCCTTTAAGCACTTTCTTATGTTTAAGTATCACAAGATGCTCCAGGCCCATCTTATACTTTTTTCTTCCTGAGTTCTGGAATCAACTACTTCTTCAAGGAGTCCTGTAGTAAAGAAATATTTTTATGTACAGAATAATCACAAATGATATAACATTCAAGAAGCATATGTTTTGATTAATAGTCACTTGTATTTGGAATTGATAATTTTATTTTCTGCAGTGAAAAAAATGCTTAATTTGCTCTACCTTTGTAGGAAATTTTTAGATCACTAAATGACTACTTGCCTTATTAAGCATGTAGTAATTTATACTCATCTACTATTCCCCCTCTTTTTTTTGTAATGATTTTTATTTCACCTCCTTTCAACTATTATTTGGAATTTTATTCACTTATATGGTAAGTACCAGTGCTCTTGGCATTGGAGAGTACAGAAACACATGCTATAGAAAGGCCTCTTCTGCTATGGATTCCAATTAAAGTAAGTGGCTTTCTTTAAAACCAAAATCAAAATCCTTTATCTGTAAAGATCATATGTGGATATAACTTATAGTGACTTGAAAGTACCAGAATTTGTGTATCATGAAAGTCCCTAAAATAGACCATTGAAAAGAATCTGCCTGTTAACTTCTTAAAAGAGTTGACAGAAAAAAATGCTATGAAGTATAAACCTTAAAATAAACATCACCTTAACTAAGTCTAAGATTTCGTGGCTAGCTCTGTGGTCCTCTGCATGGCTGCACCAAATCTGTCTTCTACAGGTGTATCTGTAAGATACTGGCATTGGAATCATGGGTTCACAAACTTTGCCTGAATACCTGGCTATGTCATATACCAGTTGTATGACTTTGGGATAACTTACTCTTTTTGATTCTCTCTTTGCTTACTTTCAAATGTGGACTTAATTCACATGCTAGTTATGAAGATTCATGAGATAAAATTCATAAAGATATTTCCTAGAGGCTCAAGAATTAACATTAAAAAATGGATGATATGACATATAAGTCTCTTATGAAGTAGATTTAATAGGAAAGTCAGGCATAATGTTTGACTTCCATGAGAAATAGGATCTCAGAATTAGTCATTTCATGGCATGTAGCTGAGTCTATCTATACCCAAAGTCAATAGTGACATACCTTCATAAACCAATGAGGCCTTCTAATAAGAGAAGAGGAACCATTTCTTATTAGTTTTTTTAAAAATCTTCAGTACTGTTCATTTCTGGCTGATGATAAATAAATGTTTGTTGAATGATGGCTCTCCCTTCTTTGGAAAAACAATTTGTACTTCCCAGAGCATACAGTGTATGCAGGAGCATGTGTATATGTATGGGATAAAGGATGGCCCATGTCCCTTCCAAATTCTCACATGATAAAAAAAATAATAATTGAGATTCAATAGACCTATCACAAATACAGGAGATCAGCAAGTAAATTATAAAACAATTTTAGTTATTTTTGTTTTTGCATTTCTTATTATATGTAATTGTGTATTTTTCTAGTTTTATAGTTTTGTAGAAAGCATATTCTGCATTTATAAACATATTTATATTTCATGACATGATGTATTCAGATTATTTGATTGTTTAGAAGAAAATATTGATATATAATGAATAAATTGATGTTCATTTCCTCATTTTCTAGTTATCTGTGTCTTGTATAATCAATTTCTAAGTATTCTTTCATTACTCTGAAGCAATCAAATTATAGACTGAATTGAGAAAACAAGTAATGATCAGCTTTTATTATGTGACAAAAGTAGTTTTTTTCTTAGTGAAAAAGTTTGTCAGCTGCCAGTTCATATTGATTCAATAAACAAATTGGAAAGGCAGCAGTAAGTGGATAGTAGATAGTCAAAACAAAGCCAGGTGATTATAATTTGCTTTTTGAATTCTGAAGTGTTCATGCCTCAGGATATGGGGAGATTTTCTGAAAAGTAAATAAGGGCTGCAATGTTTGAGGGTCTAACTCTGTAAATCAGTGCTGAGAGTGTGCTGAGGGGCCAGAGAAGGGCAGGATTTAGATGGAACCATTACTTCTATCTAGAACTCTTGCCCTGGAATTGCTTAATATTTTATTTAAATGAGGCATTCTACAGGGAAAGGGGTTCAAAATCACTTCTATATGTGCACTTATATTTTACCAATCAGGCTTCTGAACAGATTTATAAGATTTTGAAAGAACCACTTAATAGAACCAAAACTACTTTCTGCATGTCTCTGGAGAATAGCTCTGCAAGATGCAAATGCTAAAATAGCATTTAAGGAATTCAGTGATAAGCATGGAAATTCACTCTTCCTTTGAATGATAGTCGTGGATATTGTAGTGAGTAAAATGTGTCCTTCTGCTTGTTATTTTTTTATGTCTTTCAGTGATTTTTCTTTGACCTACATTCGGTACCTTTCTTAGCTTTTAGTGCAACTTAGTGATAAAAGATGAAGATGTTCAGAGAGGTGAGACAGAGATGACTTTTGTTCTTGGCAAGGACAGCAGCATGTTTAATAGGAAGGACAGAGTGTTAGGAAGCATGGTTGTGCCTAAACGACAATACACCTTTGGGTTGTGGTAATCCAGGAATATAATCACGCACTGAGTCGCAGAATGTCTTAGACTTTTTCTGGCTCTACAGAATTTTGGTTTCTAGATAAACTGAAATTATGTTACTATTGATGGTTTTGAATAATGTAATATTTATTCACCATATTAAAACTGCTAGACCTAATATCCACCTGTCTTTTAAGAATTTTCTAATTTTTTTCTTTTTGCATTGGTGTAAGTTGAGGTGATTTGGTATTGAGGAAGACTTTGGAAAGGGCAACCGGGGAAACTGCTGCCTTCTGGACTCTCTTTGGGTCATCTAAGTGAGAAGAAATTCCCAAAGCTAGTAAATAGTCAAATGGTCAATGGAAAAGAGACCTTACCGTTTTAGACATTTCCCAGTATCCAAGTCTCCTGGAAACAAGTAGTGCTGAAGCTTTTTCCTTAACTAATTAGATCAAAGACCTTCGCTGTGTCACTCAACATTAGGATACCTCTTGGTAATACTTCTCCCAGTAGGCTTGTCTTTGCTTTAGTTCTGATCACAGGTCACTTTAAGGCCTAGGGGTTCAGAAGCAACTGTATGTACTAATCCTGGGACCCTACTTTCTTATAGTTCCCTATAACCTGCCTAAGCCTTCATAATTAGTGCCTTAATTAAACACTCCTCAAATTGTCCCATTTGATTATATCATTTGTTCCTGGTGATATTCTTTATTGGGCACAGTGAGAATGAAAAAGGATGACTATCACTCAAAGGGTCCAGATCCTCAAATGGTACATGGATTTTGGTAAGAATCACACAATGGAAAAGAGCTAGTGGTATTATCTTGTTAGGTATTGCAGGCTGAAAAGGGGACCTCAAAGATGTCCAGATACTAATTCCTAGAACCTGTGACCGTTAGCATATATGGTGAAAGCAACTTGGAAGATGTGATTAAATTAATAATCTCAAAATGGAAAGATTATCTCAGATTATCTAGGTGAACCTGATATAATCAAATGCTTTTATAAGAGGAAGTCAGGAAGATCAGAATTTGAGAAGATATAACAACAGAAGCAGAGGACAGAATAATGCCATTTCTGAAAGGGAGGCATGAACAAGGAATACAGGCAGTCTCTAAAAGCCTGCAAGAAGATGGATTGTCCTCTAGGCCCCATAAAAGGAATGCCAACATTTTAGTTTTAGAACTTTTGAACTTCAGAACTGTAGATGATAAATTCATGTTGTTTTAAGCCACTGTTTGTCGAAGTTTGTTGTAGCAGCAATTGGAAACTATACACTAAGGAATGGGGTCAATAATTGGTTAGTTTCCTTCCATAGCCTTATTAATTTACGTTTTTAAAGACCATTTGATCTTACCCAAAAATAGAATAGTAGAATGGATTTTCTTCTTGCTGTGGTTTGAAAACATCTCCTAGGACTAAGCTTCTTTGTATCTGTAATGCATATTTATCTTTCTTTTTGGTTTCCTAGGATCTGAGCCTCCTGTTTGGGTTTTGAGGAATTTAGCATCTTATGAGTTCTTGGTGAGGGCAGGACCTACATCCGAGTATGGAAGCTGAAATTCCTGTTACTTGCCTTCAAAACATTGCTTGGTTCTGGGCTACAGACCTAAGACCTGGACCCTGCCAAGTAAATGCCCTGTGCCAGCCTTTGGATTGAGTGACAGAAGCAAAGGGAGAGCTTCTGCACTTGGAGTTCTCACCTAGAAGTGGCAGTCGGGGTAATGCAGCAAGACCGGGGTTCTCACGACAGTAGCAGAATTTTACAACAATTCAGCTCTGTGATTATGGGTTTTGTTGGTAACTATAGCTTTGAGCCTAATTTTCCAGATATCCAGCCCCTCTGAACTTTCCAGAGCCCTGTGCCAAGCTCTCACTTGGTGCCAGCACCTGCTTTCCCTCTGTCCATCTTCTCTGGAGAAGCCTGGGCCAAGGGTGACTCAGAAAGCTTTTCAACACAGCCACTGGGTCCAGCCCGTCACTTCCTTTTTCTACTACAGCAAACATGTTCTGCACCATAACTATAGAATCAGCCTGAGGGGACTGGGAGAAAAAATAGACACAGTGAGCAAGGAACAGATCCTAGCAGGAAACCCATGCTCTGAGAGTCCATCTTTCTTCATCTTCCCCATCAATGGCTTCAGACGTGACCCTTCCATCACCCATCAGGGGCAAAATTCTATGAGCACAATTCACTAATCTTTCCCTCAGTTTTACATGCTAATAATAGATGATATTAAACAAACAAACAAACAAAAAACATCAACAAAAAAGAAAAACCAAATTATCTTTCCCCTTAAGTCAGCCAGAGTTATTTTTTGTTGCTTGAAAGTAGGAACCATGAACACACACACACACACACACACACACACACACACACCTTAGACATCTCTTTCTTAGGAGTGAAGACCTCTTTACCGCAAGTCTCTTACCCCTCATTAGGTTAGAATAACTTAACACCAATAACTGATCAGGAAACACAGACCATCATGAGTATATTAGATCAGTAAGAACCCTACAACATGGCTCCATGGAGGAGGGCGAGTAAAATCAGAGCTTTGCTTAAAAGGAAGAAGGGTGGGAATGTATGTCATATAATGAATCCACACTGCTGGTCACAAATGAAGTTTCTCAGAAGAATAAATAAGACTGTATGTGTAAAGCTTTTCACACCGTACCTGGCATGTTTGAAGTATTCAAATGAAAGCTTGCAACACTGATGACAAAGTTCCATGGGAAATTTTTCAGAAGACATATAACTCAGGCATCACCCAGACCCACTGAAACAAAATATTTAGATGCAGGGCCTAGTAGTCATCAATATTTTATAAATTTCCTCAGGAGATTCTCTACACAGCTTTGGTTAAGAATCACCAAAAAAGAATGATGGTAGCATTTTAAATAGGATGGAATAGTGTTCCCAGTGGGGTAGTTCCTTAGAGCTGAATGAGTGAGAGACCTGTTTATTCAATATGGCATTATATCATAAGGGCTGGTGACAAAGAGAATCTAGAGAATGCAACTCTATTACACTTTATCTTAGGGAAGGGAGTTTCAGAGCTATTTGACCTGAGTTGTTCTATCAAGAGAGCCTTCTACCTAGGTGAAATTTCCTACTGCTTCTTTTTCATAGGTCATGACTTAATGTTAAATGGTTGACAAGTTAAAGACTAACTAGTGAAAGATATCTGTTCTCATAAAGAGCTATTGAAACTGGAGAAAAATAAAAGCTTGGAATGTCCTGAGGCTCAGCCATTTGCCATGACTCTGTGAAAGGTGGATTGGTTTTCCTGGCTTTTCTGAGTTGCTCAGCTCAGTGCTTTTAACTTAACTGCTGTCTTTTTAATTGGCTGACATTACTGTTCAGGCTTCACCTGGAGTTCTAGTGCAAGACACTGGTAGGGGCCATGTCAGCACCAACTGAAAGGAATACATTTAACCTTGTTTGCATCGGGTGTGGATAACCCTGTGATTCTTGCTGGTCAGGAATAAAAATAAAAATTTAAGCAGTGATACAAGTAGTTACACATTTGACAAGGAACAAAGTCCATGAAAATGGCTACAATGAAGAAAGCCATCAGATACAGTACTGCGTTTGAGGATAACATGCCCACATGGAGGGCAGCAGGGGTTTTGGAGGATTCAGGGCATAAGCCAGGTTACAGGTTACTGCTCGGAGTTAATATGAAATGAGGAAATAGATGCAGCAAAACCATTTTGTTAAGAAGTTTGACCAAAAGGGAAAAGAATAAATAAAAATAAGTTGGTTCTTTAAGAAGTAAGAAGTACTTGGATTTTGAAGGTATGAGAGACTTAAGGATGTTTAAAGGCTCCTTATAAGGACTTGTTAGAAAGGCAGATACAGGATATCAAAGGAATTAGAGTATAAGTTCTTGCTGTAGTATGAATTCATATGCTGAAATCTTAACCCCCCATGATGAGGATATTAGGAAGTGAGGCCTTTGGGAGTGAATAGGATTAGTGACCTTATTCGAGTGACCCCAGAAAACCACACCCCTTCCACTGTGTGAAGAATGTGCCATAAGGCACCAACTATGAGCCAGAAATGGACCCTCAGCAGAATCTGAATATACTGCTGTCTTGATCTTGGAGTTTCCAGTCTCTATAACTGTGAGAAAAAAATTTCCAAGGGATCCAATTTAAGGTATTTTGTGAAAGGGGCCCAAATGATTACATCAGTTCCAGAAAATGTTGGAGGAGCAAGGAAATAGAATATATTTGGAGGGCCGTGTCTTAGCTAGGAGGATCAGAACCTCTTTCTTCTTTAGGTTACTGTGTACAGAGGCTCTGAGATTTTCTGTTTTGCTGTGAGAAGTTGAGGGATTGTCCAGGTGATAGTGTGCATGTTCTCCGTGAGGCAGGGGAGAGATCACTTGCTGAGACTACAGGGAGAGGAGGACTTGAAAGGTTTGAAGATACTGAGGAAAATTTGGAATATCCTTAGGATGACGGGGATGACTACCTAGGAGAAGTCAGACTTAGAGACAGTGCTGAAGGCTCATGTGAGTTGGTGGCCACAAATGCATAGCAACATCAGTCAGTTCCATAATGCTCTCTGGTCTCCTTCAGCAGTGTTCAAGTTCTGGGGAGCGGGCAAGCAACGATACAGGTTTGGATTTCTATAGGTTTGGAATTTTAGTAGGTAGGTTTGAGGAAAGATTAAAAGAGTAAAAGAAAGAGTAAAAGGTCAGAAGAGCTTAGGGTGTTGAAATGATGAAATATAAGCAGGATAAGGGATTGAAAAGTGAAGGAGGCAGGAAGAAAGAGGAAGTGCTAGTGTGATTCATGGGACAGAAGAAGCTGAGCAGAGAGAGAAATAGGAAAACTGGATGTAGATCCACTGGTCAGTAAATGAGGGAGGGCTGGGGCATGTTATAGTAAGAGGAAGTAGTCTGGAAGTGCAAACAGGGACCGTGGATGGTTCTGAATCACTGCTGGACCCCAAGGTACAGGGATGTCTGGGTAACCAGCTTCCCCTTGATGTCACTGCAGGGGAAGCGTTGCCTTCGCAGAGAGCCAGGTTTCAGTTCCAGTGAGGAGGCAGATGCCCTCTATTGGTCCCTCTATCTGCCATCTCTGGGTCTTCATGTCCATCCCGGGCTTCAAGTATAATGTAAATGACGACTCCTGGTACCAAATCCTTACCTCTGGACTGTCTCTTGAGCTGCCTCCAGACAAGCATAACCTACTGCTCACTGCACAGCTCCACTCTTTCCCACAGTCAGCTGAACTCCTCATTTTCAAAGCTAAACTCATTCCTGGCTTTTCTTTTCCTTACGGAGTTGTGTAACTCTATAAATGTGGTACCATCTACCAATGGTGCCCTCCCAAATCCACAGCAAATCTGTAGCATCTCTTGTGCCTCAGGATCCAATCTTGCATCAGACCTTGCCAGTTTTATGTCCTGAATCTCTCTACTCACATTGATGGCCCTTGTCATCCAGGATAAAATTTCATGTTCCTGAAGTACTTTAGCAAACTGGTCTCTGAATATAGCTTGTTCTTAAATGTGTCCTCCACACTTTAGCAAGTGTTTTTCCAAAAAATAAAATCTGATCATCTTACTACACCACTTAAAATACTAAGTGTGGCCTCCCCTCCTCTGTAGGATAAAGCCTGAATGGCATTGCCCAATAGAAATACAAAATGGGAGCCACATCAGTAACAAAATTTTCTACTAGTCACATTAAAAAAGTAAAAAGAAATAGATAAAAATGACTTTAGTAATAATGTATTTTACTTAACCCAATATACCTAAATATTACCATTTTTATGTAATCCATATTAAAAGTGGAGCTATTCTCCTTTTTCGGGTACTGTTTTTGAAATGCAGTGTGCATTTTATACTTACAACTCATGTCAGTTCAGACTAGCTGCATTTCAAGTGCTCAGCAGCTGCAGGCACAGTGCACACTGTATCTGTTCAAACTCTTTAAACTGATATACCCAGTCTTCCCTCACTTAGCTCCATGAATCATTGCTTGTTTCCTATTTTTATTTTCTTACTCTCTGTTTGGTCATGTTAAATCACACACTCGCAGAACTCTGGGTTTTGAGCTTGTGTTTCCTTCTGTCTGCCATCTAATACCTCTCATTTATCAGAGTATATTCACATAAGTTTTCTAGAAAGGGAGTCTGGGTGTAAGGCTAATGGGCTTCTCCTTTGCCAGGGTGCCCAACTCCAGGGAGCAGGAGCAAAGGACCAGGAGAGTGAAGCAGGAGGGAGGGAGAGGAAGCGTGGGATGGATGCTTCTCTGAAACATGACCTTCTCTCAGGACAGTTTGTGGCTTGTGGGAGGAGGGAGGCAAGTCTACATTCCCTGCTCCTTTCGTGGTCAAAGGTTCACTCCATTTGTTGACCAGTCCCACACACTTGGGGTTGCACAGACGTGGCCACTGAAGGAAAGGCAGGGAAGCCCCAGTGTGGGAGTTGAGAGGGATGGAGCCTGAGGTGAGGCAGCATGGACTTGTTTAGAGTCACCAGGAACTGGTCATCTTTACTGCAGCTGGAACCAGAGATGGGGGAGGTTGCGGATATCTGCAATAGTGAACAAGGACTGACAGAGCTCACCCGTTACTTCTTTCTCCAGGAAGTCATCGCTGATACTAAAACAAAATTAGTTTCCTTCAGTATGTTCTCATGGTCTCCTACCTTTTCTGTAATAAAACCTGTCATATTTTGTTATTTTACCTTATACTGATGGTTTGTCTTCCGCATAAAATTGTGAGTTCTGTGAGGGCAGGTTTGAGACTATCCTTTACCTGGAGATTCCCCTACCTTCTACCCAGCAGGGCTCCACAGAGTTCTTCCTGATATAAAGTAGGTGCTCAATAAATGCTTGCAGCATGGCTGGATGAAAATTTGAATTGGTAAAACATAAACTGCCTTTCTTCCTTCCTTCTTTCCTTCCTTCCTTCTTTCCTTCCTTCCTTCCTTCCTTCCTTCCTTCCTTCCTTCCTTTCCTTTTCTTTCTTTCTTCCTTCCTTATTTTCTTTCTTCTTCTTTTCCTTTTCTATTGTTTCCTTTCCTTTCAGAGCAAGCCTCTTTAGCAGAGTTACTTTTAGAATATAAGCTGATTACTAAGGTTAGTTTGCCTTGTTAAGCCTTTCATGGGCTGTCAGGCTTTAACCTGGAGTAATGACATTGGGTGGAATGTTCATTCTGACCAATGAGGTTCTGTGTTCCCTTAGGTTCCCTTGTTTTGCAAATTAGATTTGTCAAGTTAGAATTTCAAATGAAAGCTCTTTTTTACCCCTGCTCTGTGGCACATTCTAATGAGAGCCATAGCTCCTGAGTTGTTGCTTCAGCATTCATATCTAATATGAAAGAAATTGAAAGCTAAAAGGAAACCTCCGGGCTCCAGAACAGCAGGTCTGTCAGACAGCAAGCTCAGCCCTGCTCTTAGGTTTTGTCTTCAGTGAGAAAATGTTCTGACTATTGCATTGTTCCTGGGGAGGAATGCTGGGTAAAGGAGATGTCACTCAGGGAAGCAGTGCCAACTCATTCTGAACTCTTTCTGTGCCATCTTCAGTCAGCTTATGTCATAGGGAAGTTGTGCTGCCTGTTAATGATGCTTCCACCTGGGGACCTCATTGTGGAGTGATGTCCTTGATGCCAGCTCATACATTCCAATCATATTAAATATTCAGTATTTTTCCTGGAGCCAATTAAGCTAATGGGAGAAACAGAATATAACTCCTTTTACCAAGGAGCCATTCAACCAGAATTTTTATGACAAAGGAGTGGAAAGTATATATTATCAAGAGCCTTAAAATGGATGTAGAAGTGGTTCAATCTGAAGTTGCATGAAGTGACTCACCTTATCCTGGAGAGGACTGATGATGATGATTTGCTTGTTCAGATTGGTGGCTGTCATTCACTCAGCAAGGTTATTGAATTTTATGAAGTACTTTGGAACTTAGATTAAAACAACAAAAACAGAAAAACTCAATGTAATAATAATAAAGATGTTACTGTATTAGTTCCTTTTGCGCTGTTTTAACAAAAGTCTGAAGCTGGGTACTTTATAAGTAAATTTTATTTGGCTCATGATTCTGGTGTCTTGAAAGTGCCCTGGTGTGCTGATGAGAGCCCCCTTGGCTGTGTCTCAACTTGGCTGAGACACAGAAGGGAAAATGGTCATGTGCACATGGGTGGCCTCACTTTATAACAAGTCACTCTTTTGTGAGAACTAATATGCTCCTGTGGGACCCAACCTGTTATGATCTGGGTATAGAAATGTCCACTGAAAAGCTCAAGTTTTGAAAGCACGATCTCCAATGCAGGAAGGTTCAGAAGGACTTTTAGGCAGTGATGAAGGCTGTAACCCCAGCAGAAGATGAATCCATTTGATGGATTAATAATTTGAATGTATGACTTGATGGTAGCTGAGAGCAGATTGGGCATGGCCAGAAGAAGTAGGTCACTGAGGGTGTGGCTTTGGGAATGATATCTTGTCCATAGCTCCTTGCATGCTTTCTCTCTCTCTCTCTCTCTCTCTCTCTCTCTCTCTCTCTCTCTCTCTCTCTCTCTCTCCTTCCTGGCTGTTTATCAGCTTTCCTTCACCATGCCCTTCCATCATTGTGTTCTGCTACATCTCAGGCCCAGAGCAATGGAGCCAGCTAACCATGGACTGAACACTGAACATCTGAAAACATGAGCCCAAAATAAACTTTTGTCCTTTAAATTGTTCTTGTCAGGTATTTTGGTCACAGCAACAGAAAAGCTAACTGATACAGGATCCACTCTGAGAGACCAGCATTAGTCTATTCATGAGGGAGGAGCCCCCATGACTCATAATCTAATTACCTTCCATAGGCCCCCACCTCCTAAAGCTTTTACCCTCTCAACACCATCACACTGGGGACACACCTTCCAGAACATGAGCCTTGAAGGGATAAACCATGTCCATACCATAGCTATTACTAATGTCACAGGAAATGGGAGGATCATAAAGGGGGGAGTCCTACACTACCTTATGGATCAAAGAAAGAAGAAACAACAGTAATTCTAAAAGGAAAGTGTAGACTAGTAGGCTCAAAATAGTAAAATTTTTATTAATCACTAACCTATTAAGTAGGAAGAGCTTTTAACCTGATCACTAGGATGATAAAGTTTAACTACAAAGTACTGACCAGATAGTCTCTTTTGATATATTTGTTTAATGAGCATTCAATAAATATTATTGACTGACTTATTGGCTTGACAATTTTGTTTGGAAAAGAAATCCCTGCAAATTCCTAAATAATAGGTTTCAGTTCTAACAAGTCTTTTATCTGGAATAGTCTATGTGAGATCTTAATCAAGACAGCATTGCTAATGAACTTCCTGTTCATGATGTTCTCATGGACCATAAATAAAAGTGTAGAGAGATCATACATCCACAAAATTGGTTGTTGAACTCAAAGATCTTGCTTTTGAGAGTTATAAGGGAAAAACATTTTTTCTTAATAAGAAAAAATGTCCTTGTCCTTTATTTTTAAAGCATAGGATATTTATTACATAGTAAAGTTTTGGGCCATGAACACATCTTTGGACTTCAGAGGCAGGCTATTGGCTTAGAGCCTCATTTATAGGGGAAAAGGACAACTTTGTCATTCTCTACCAATGAATTTTACAGTAGAAGTTTATCACATTGGGCCCAGTTTTTGTCACTGTCTGATGGATATAATGCTGTTTATTATAAATATATTAGCATATGTAAATCACCTATTTTGACTATGTTTACCACATGGTTGGTTTTTAATAATAAGATTTAATTATAGGTGATTGTGATTATTATTTCTTGCTGGGATAAGCACACCAAAGGGTTCTGTACTCTCTCATTAACTCTATGTGACACTGGCTTATTAACCCACTCCCATTTCCTTTGCACTAAGTGGATGGTGGGCATGTGCTTTGTGTGTGTTATCTCAGCAGCCCCCTGGGGGTCATCTGCACACTGCTTTGGGGATGGAGAGCTGAGACTTAGGTAATGTGAGTTGCCCAGGTCACAGGGCAACTGTAAATATAAACCCTCATCTGACTCCAGAGAATTGTCTATAAGATCTTTTATTTTCTTTTTTGTTCATCTTTTTAAAACTTAGATGTGTGTAAGAATCACTTGGGAAACTTGTTTCAAGTGTTAGTTAGGAATCTTTCCCTGGAGCTTCTCTTATGGTGAGTATGGGTCTGGGATCCAGTGCATTTTTAACAAGTTCCCCTGGTAGTGTTTGAAATGATTCCATTAAAACTAATTAGAATATGGAACTTCTTGGCCTAAGTGTTTGCTCACTTATTCATTAAATCACTAAATATTATCAGGGTTCTGCAAAGCAGTAAGCACATGGGGTGAAAAAATCAGAATGCCCTTAGAGTTCAAGTGATCTTGGTGTTTTTTTTGGACCTTTAATTTCCAAGTGAGAGAAAAAAAAAGTTATCTTAAGCTAGTAATATTTTGTTAGGACCCAGAGTATAACTCTTAAAACCAAATCTGGAGTTCTTTTTTTTTTTTTTTTTTTTGGTACTGGGGATTGAACCCAGGGGCACTCCACCACTGAGCCACATCCCCAGCCGTATTTTGTATTTTATTTAGAGACAGGGTCTCACTGAGTTGCTTAGGGCCTCACTAAGTTGCTGAGGCTGGCTTTGAACTCTCCATCCTCCTGCCTCAGCCTCCCAAGTACTGGGATTACAGGTATGCATCACCGCGCCCGGCAGAATCTTTCTTAAATGAAGAGAATTAAAAGCTTTGTTGAGAATCTGTTTATGAATAGGATCCTGAAGACTCATGTCCAGGTTTTCCTTCTCAAGGCTCTGTTTAGAGAATAATCTGTTGCTTTCAGAATTGTTTGAATCAGACACTCTATCCAGGTCTGGTTCTGAGCATGTATGAGCAGTATGCCAGTCTGGATTTTTCTCCAGGCACTGTCCAAATGCTACTGATTTCACATTTCTTTTTCTACACCTGCCTGTGCAGGTTCATAGCATCCTGATGTTAACAGACTTATCTTTTGTTTTTATTTTTTGTTTCTGTGTTTCCTGAGACTTTCCTTGAAGTAACAAATGTTAACATAGAAGTGGCCTCTTTTCGTCTTCCTGCCTCTACTTTTGAGCGAGGTGCCTGATGCATCCTACGGGTTGTACCTCCTGTGTTCTGCTCTCTGAGATGATAGGGGTCAGGTCTACCCCTTTCCAAGATTTCATGGACATCCTGCCACTCCCAAGGTTAATAAATACTCTATTTCTAAAGCCCAATAGGTATGGTATATATCACTAAGTACAATCTAACATTAAGAAAAATACAGTTTTCCAATAGCAGGAAAAATATAAATGCCAATATGTAGATTTAAACTAACTTGTTATTTCAGGAAAACCTTCTCTCTGTTCCAATATGGGTATTCACTTGCCCTAAATTTTACTTTGTATTTTCTTATCCAGAGAGTTGTCATTGAGATTCATTGGTCTCTGAATCAATTTATACATTTATTTACTTTACATTTCCCCACTGTATCTTCTAGAATGATCTGAGCACCAAAGGCACACAAATTTTATTGACCCGCAGACTGACTTTTAGAATGTGACACAGGCTGACAGATGTTTTACCAGCCATCTAGGGATTGCATACCACTGGTAGAAATTATTAACTTGCAGAAATCAATAGTTGGAGTGTGCCTTGAGTACTTACTCTAGAGTACAGGTTTTATGGAAAGGAATTTCATGAATTTACTTCAGATAGAGGAACAATTTACTTTTCATTACTTTATTTTATAAACATGAACTTCATAGTTTTATCACCCATCTTTTTACCTTGTTGAAACACGATTTATATAGTGCCAACAGAAAATTAGCTACATGCCCTGTCACCTAGTGCTCTAAATCTAAAGCACAGGAAACTTGACACAGACTAGTAAGGTCTGAAATTCCTTACTATGAAAAATAAGAGTAGTATTTTAGAAGAATGAAGGGAGATAAATGCTCTTGAATTTTTCTTAAGGGATAAGAAGATTCCTATGAACTGAAGTCTGAGAAAATAAATTATTCCAGTTGAGATTTTTGAATTAATTGAAGAAGTGGTTGGTTCACAGTTAGCAACGGAAGCGATGATTCATAAAGACTGGTGTTTACTAAGACAAAGCAGTACTAAAGTAATCCAATTTCCTTTCTCAATGGGGTTCTTGAATCAGAAGATCAGAGGAATGGATTGGCCAAGTCTTTCAAGATAACTTTGTTTTAAGCTGGTGGGTGATGAATTGAGTGCTAGTGATATCAGGTGAATGATTACAGACTGTATCCAGGAGTTATTTAAAACCATCAAGAGATTTTAAAAGAAATGTCTTAGGACTCCATCCATATTTCTGTTTTACTCATTTT
>JAJEJO010002505.1:489495-575464 GCA_020662805.1 Glaucomys volans | reverse complement strand
TTGTTATTGTGATGGATATAGAATTTCAAATCATCATACTTGTGAACACAATAAGCTAAATGAAGACAGTAGATATGACTTGACTATCTTGACTATTGGAACATGGTCACAGATATGCTTTTGCCTCCTCTCTAAACCACAGTGTTTGCTCTTCTAAGATAGGACAATATCTAACAAAGTAAGCTTTTTCAGGAAGATGTGAGGGCCCTGAATAACCCTCTCAATACTCAAATGTCCAACTGCTGTATGTAGGATATATTAATTTAGGAGTTCAAATTACCAGAAAGCTTAAAGAATTAGTGTATGATGCAGTCACAAACACCAGCTCACCCAACCCTAGGCTGCATTGCCAAAAGCATGTTTCTAACCTAAGATGGAAAATCCTAAGGTTTACTAGTAATATCACACTCAAATTGTGTGTTGGGCACCGCAATTTAAGTGACAGACATAAGCTGAAATGCATTCAAAGGATAGCGAGTGAAATGGCAAACGGACTCAAAATCACATTATAAGAGGAATATTTGAAATGATAGATGTTTAACTTGGAGACATGGAGAAACAAAAAAATTAAACTGACTTTTTATTGATTCAACAATTTTAAAAAATCATCAATACATGCAGTTCAGGTATTTTGTTTGTTTGTTTTGTTCTTCGTGGTGCTGTGATCAGTCCATTCCCCAGCCTGGCACGTGTTAGGCAAGTGCTCTTCTGCTGAGCTATACACCAGCCCCAGTTCAGCGTGGAGCATCACATTTTTAGTGCATTGTTGAGTCTCTGCACAAAACTTGATGTCACCTGCATGATTTCATCATGACATTCATCACAGTCTGTACAGTGCCTGGCTGGGGCTGCTTTCATGAACACATCCATACTGTTTAAAAGTATGTTATTGCTGGTTTTCTTGAGCAGATGGACTCCCTTCCTCTAATCTCAACTGGATTAACATTTTATGGTAGAAGTGTCATCTCAAATGAAGGAGCACTGTGGCTCTTGTTGAGGAGATGTGTTCAAGTTCAGACTAAACGACTATCTTGGTCCTTGCAAAAAAGATTCCAGGTTAACCTGGATTGGTGGATCAAATCACCTGTCTCTTCTAATCATTTAATTCAAAGTATAAACTAGTAATAGTATCTTCCATTGTTTATTTTAGCCCTATGACATTTAACACCTAATACTGTATTCGGAGCATAGAAGGAAGAAATGCACATTTCCGGCTAAATGCTATTTTAATTTTAGATGAGTATTATGTGTGGGAACCTATTTAATAAACTCTTTCTTATGTTACCTAACTTTAAAAGTACACAGATTTATTCATCAATGATTAAAAGAGTGAAATTGTCTTTTGTTGAATATAACTAAAATTTCAATTATCAGAACAGTTTTGCAAGTCTTTAATAAGTGTCCTTTCCTGACCAAGAGAAATCTAATAATTGTATTAATGGAGTAATACTTTACACTAATTGGGCACATTAACTTTTATATATATTTTCACATGTATTATTTTAAAATTTTCTCAGCTAATGGTTTAGTTAATAAAACAGAGTATGGTTAAATGATTATCTGAAGTTTCATGGCTGGCAAGGGGCAGAGTAAGGACCAAACCTCATTCTTCTCACCCTATCTTAAATTCTTTTTCTTTCTTTACATTAATGGTTTTAGATGTCAGCAATTTTATCAGCAAGAAGCTACTTTTCCCTTTGGTTAGAGAAAATTGCCTTTCCCTTTTTCAGTGTCTTTTTGCCTTATTGTGAAGTATATTTGTAGAACAATGCCAGCTTTGAAATGTCATGTACTTTGGATTCAGAAATTGCGCCCTACTTGAAGTGATGTGATAATGTTTGCCTGAGGCAATGGATAGCACTGGTTAGGCTTTGAGTTGTGAATTGAGCTGGATCAGGTAGACTATGTAGTAAGGCTTGACAGATGGGTGAAGGATGCATGGTTCCCTAGGGATGAAGTCGTGGTGACCTATATCTAAGATGCAGTTCAGAAAGGTCCAGCATAAGTGGGTTCAGAAGGAGCATCAGTGAACATGGGGTCTGCAGTACAGTGTTGTGTTGGGGACATCTGATAGTGGCTGTGAAATCTAAGCACAGGCTGTTTAATTCAGAGTCATATTCTGGGTATTTTCAGACACATTGTCAGTGGGATTCAATGCAGGTGGGACAGGAATTTATAAGTTTAGGTGAGTTGTTCCCTTTTTAAGGTCCATGCATTTGATATGGTCCTTGGTCTGACACGAGGTGATTCTTCAACTACCTGTAGACCAGGAATTTGTAAGTCACTAGCTCAACCCTCCTGGGAGGACTTCCTTGGCATCAACTTCACATAGAAGAGCAATTCTTGCTTCTTACTAGTGGGCATGCTATACATGATTAAAAGGGTCTTAAATATGACATTCCAGGAATGGTCTTGGCAGCACAATTGATTTATCCAATGATATCCTTTTAAAGAGGAAGACAAATTTTTATTAAATCTGTGCAAATAACTGTATGAATGACAGATCAAGGAGAATCAGTAAAAGTGTTTCTAATTCTCAGAGGTCTGTTAGAATCAGATACCCTTGAAAAGTTTTATTGCAGTTTAAAATAATATTGTTGAGGATTGAAAACAGATTAAAAAGGAAGAGAAAGTCATAAATAAGAGAAAGATCATGAACCTATAAAATTAGTTAACATAATACCAAGAGTATTTCAAACTGATAATCATGAGTAAATTCTCTTATCAGTTCACTTAGTTCTGTGTAATTAGTTTTTACTTATTTATTTTTATTTGTATTTTTAGATATACATGAGAATATATTTTGATATATTTATACAAACATGGAGTATATATTATTCTAATAGGTTTTCAGAAAGTTACCTGCTTCTAGATTAGAGTCCTGGAAATCCTGGTGTGATTTGAAAATTGCTCAAGTAATGTTGACTGGGAAGCTGGTAGTCATATCTCGTCATGGACTTATCAATAATTAGAATATGTGATAAAGTATTTTCCATGAAGTTCCAAAAATGTCCTTTTTGTTGAACACACAAATTTTTAGCTTGTATCAGAGTCTTCAGGTAAGCATGAGAGAAAACAGAAATTACCAGTGGGTGACAAACATTGAGTGACTGTGAATAACTGGATTTGTTAAAATAACCAATAGTAACAGAGTGGTAGAAACTAAAGTTCTCTGTTGGCATATAGTAATTAGCAGTATCATGAGGGTTTCATCATTGCCGTCCTGAGGACAAGAATATATCATGGATAGTGAAGACACTGATAAATCCCAAGGGCCTACTCATAATGTACACACGTTCTGAAATGATTTTGCTAACACTGTTGCCTATACACACTTAACTTAGCAGAGGCCCAGCATCTCTTCTGATTTTATAGTGTTTCTATGGTAGCACTTGTGATCATGTTGAGGGGCCCTCTGGGAAATCTCAAGGATTGTTTTAGGTGTAAAGACATCTGGCATTTTTATTATTTATTTACTTACTCTAAATTTTAGATATGATTCTTGGGAGGCAAAATCAAAAATTATTAAATGACACTTGGTTATTTGATCAAGATGGGATCATGGATGCCCAAAAAATAGTAGCTACCTAGTCAGTGTGATGAAAATATTTTGAAAGAAACACAGAAGAATATAACAGAATTTTAATGAAACTTAGGTCATTCACATATGAAGGACTTTGTTCTTCAAATTTTTAAGACAATGACTATTTACCATAATGTAAACACAAAGCACAGATGATTATTCTGATAAAATACAGCATCTGTGTCAGCAAGGTAGGTTCCAAAGAAGGTAAAAAGTATAAACCTGTACTGTCCTTTGTTGAGGACATCAACTTTCCATTTTAAGAGACAGGAAAGCAAATCCTTGTTCTGTCCTGACATATACTTGGCAACAAATTTTCATGATTCGCTCCTACCTTTATTGTTATTACCTTTTTAATAAGTTCACCAAAACTGCATGAACTTGTCAAAATTTTACAACGTTTTAAAGTTTTCCTCTCAGATTCAGGCATTAAAAGCTAAGATAAATAAAACTTATTTTAAAACTCTTTTTAAAATAATAATAAACTCTTTGACTTTTTAATTCTTGAATTTTATCTTTTACTATGATCCTTCATATTCTGGAACAATTGATACACTAGTGTCTCTGACAAGCAAAAGCAGATACACAGGTACATTCTTCTGTCACTATTTGCCCCTATAATTGTCTTAGCAACCTAGTGATTACTAGTGATCACTTTTCATTAAGGTAACTAATTTCATTTTCACAGAAAAAGCTGGGGGAGGGCAGACGTGGTGCTTAATTGAAACTGTCATTTCTAAATGTTTTAGCAAACCAGCAAAACTCATGAATATGTGTAACATTTTTTCTCCAGTCACACACATGACTTTCATACCTTGCTAAACTGATAAAATATGAACACTCATTAATAAGATTCAAAGACACATCAATTCTATAGGATATAAAACAAGTAAAAGTATCTAAACTTAGTTTTCAGTATTTATGTAGATATTATTTAGATATCCCAGAATTATTTACTAATTTAGTGTAACATCAGTCATAAGTTTTTAGCTACCTACGGATCATAGAAGTTATGTTTAAACTGTTGTACTAAAACATACAATTATCATTGCCAAAAAAAAAAAAAGTTTGTGGGACTGGGGTTGTGGCTCAGTGGTAGAGCACTCGCCTGGCATTCATGGGGCCCTGGGTTCTATCCTCAGCACCACATAAAAATAAAATAAAGGTATTATGTCCACATACAACTAAATATGTGTGTGTGTGTGTGTGTGTCAAGTTGTTATATTTTAATTTATTGAACAAAAATCTGTATATTTCAAAATCTTAAGCATCATATAAGAGTAATGTTAGCTTGTGTGACAGTAAACCAGAATAAGAAGTTAATCTAAATGTTGTGAAAACAAAATGTATGTCCTATTTTGCCATGTATAATCATAAGTCAGAGAAAGATTTTTTCTCTTCTTAAGCTGCAGTTGATAAACTGCTTTGTTTGAGCATTCACTTTATTTATGTAAGTGGAGTTTGTTATAGAAAAACTGAACTGAAAGATGTTTTAAAAAATGTTTTAAGACTAAGGAACTCTGTAATCTAGTTTATCACTACCACTCATAGGTAAAAGCTCATCTTATTTATGGACACATAGAGGCATATACCTTCTGATGTACGATGTCAGCCACAGGTCCAAGTTTTTCATTCCATATCTCATATCTCCTTGCCAGTGGGCTCTAAAAATTTTCTTAATTGATTTGAGTTCACTAATAGATAACTAGATCTAGATATTTGGTGTAGTGCTGGGTATTATTCAGACAATGATTATTAAAGGTTATTTAACTTCTGAAATGAAGTTCTCTTATTTAATTCCAAATAAATTTTAATTTTATCTAATTCTATTCCTGTAACTTGATTCTATAAACCTCACAAGAACAGTAGAAAGATAAGTTTTATAATATATAAAAAAACTTTGTTTTGATGGCATAAATTTTCTATATAAATATATAAAAATGTAAAAATCAACAAAATAATTATCTTTGGTCAGCTTCAGTGTTCAAAGGGAACATTGGAGGATCTAGTAGATATATAGATCTTAATCTGGACTCTACAGGCTCTTTGACCATGGATGTGTGTGTGTGTGTGTGTGTGTAGTGGTAATGTTTGAAATATTTTTATACTTCAAATAATGACTCTGTCCTTAACATGGTGTATTCACTGGAGATAAAGTTGCATGGGCTATCAAAATAATCTGTTTAGGTAAGGCAAAGAGATGATCCTCCATTTAAAGAGTTGAAATCACACAGAGCTATATAAATTAAGTAGTGAATTGATGATAGAATTATACCCATTTTTCCTGGGAACTCTAGCATTCATTCTGTTCCCGTGCCAGAAGGTCCACCAATGAGCTGTCAGTCAACAGCTGAGTCCATACACTTCCTGGGACCATCACCTGACAATGAAATCTGCCTAGTGCCAGGTATGCCCAAGGCTCCCTTACCCAGCTTATCCTGTGCTCCTTTTGTGACAGCTCCAGAATGAAGTTTATTTCCTGCATTTAATGGATTTGTCATAAACCTTAATTGAATCTTCCAGATAAAAGAAATTTAGGACAACTTCAATAGTCTGGCTTGTAGCCTTGCTAGATTCCTCAAGACCTGAATATCAATCCGGGCACTCAGAGGATGGGCTGGGATAATTGCAAATCATCCTTATCAGGCTCAAAGTATAAATCCGGTTTTGGTCTTTCTAAAAGTTCAGACTTATGATGTTAGGAAAGGGAAAATATTTCAGGAAAAAAATGTGTACTTGGAGGATCAAATATTGTAACCATTTTTTTCCTCTGAAGGAATATCAGATAACATTTAATAATCAAATTTACTATTAGGACATATACTCCTTAGGTAAACAGTGTTTCACAAATACAACACAATTATTTTTTGAAATGGCAACCAATCAATTTAAATTTACTTTTATAAGTATGATTTCCAAGGGTAAAACTATCAAATACATACATATTCAATATGCTATTTTTCCTAATCTTTTAAAACTTTAAAATTGGGCAGGAAATTTGGAATTAACTACTATTAAGACATGTACATACCATTTTATTACTTAGAATCAAATATCTGATCAAATATTTTTATGAATGCACAGAAGATTTTTGATTCATGTATCAGGATCTGTAAATGCATTTTAAAGAGCACCTGTATCTAAAAACAAAATACAGTCTATTATTTCATTCCCATGGTCAATATTTTTCCTATTCAGTAAGAAGAAAAGTAGAAGAAAACATCACAGTTTATAAAATGATCTATTTCAGTAAAGTGCTTTGTTTAGTCAGTGTTAGAAATCTTGGGTATAATCAAATCAGTTGTCTTTTTGACAGTTGTTTCTGAAGTGATATTATGCAAGTCAAGATTTCTGGGGAATGGGAAAACATTATAGAGCAATACTAGTTTTCTTGCAAACTAGAAGTGATTGATGTGGAAAATTGATACCTGAGGATATAGGGATATTCTGTCTTATTTACAACTTTCTGAACAGGTAATTTTATTAGTGCCCCTCTGCTTCAAACGAAATGGTGTAAAACATTCACTTTTGAGAACTTCCCTTGATGTTTAAAAAATCCATATATCAAAGCTTCAATACTTTTATATATGTTTGGAAATTAGATTCCTAACTCTGTAATTGAGGTATCTCATTTCTGTCCTTTATTCTTCTTGGCGGATTAACTTTCATTTTTATTTTTTTCTATATCCCTAGGAGCTCTTAAAGTTTTTTTTTCAATAAACAAAGATAGCTGAAGATTTAAAGAATATTAATTAATAAGACTTCTCTACTTGAGAAGATATCTTGGCACTTGGAAAAATTACCTTATGAGTCTCCATGATAAATTAAGCACATGGTATTGTGATTATCTGTTATCCAGCTGCTTCTCTTACTTGACTGTGACTGTCTTAAGAGCAGATTAGATGTTTTAAAGTGTACATGTATCAGCAGGAGCATGGTGACTGGTCCATAGAAAATGCTTCAAGTTTCTTAGCTGTTTGAACAAATAACTGGATGATGAGGAAGCAAGATTACTTGTTGTTAGAAGGTTCTAAGAACAATTTGTAGTTGTTGCAGCTTTAGGAATCAGGGTAGGATAGATAAGCATAGTGGAATGAACCCAGGAAATGGAATATCTCTAATTTTTAGGTCCTAAGTTTTAATTTCCAGATAGAATAAATTCTGACACATTTCTAAATTTGAAGGATCTGAGACTGTAGGTAACAATGACAAATTAATCTTGAGCAATAATATTGAAAACTTGTGCAGTTTTGAGTGTAATACCATGATTAATTGGTCACACAAATCTGAAGCATAATGATTACTGTCGTGTGCAAGAACAATTAGGATGATATTGGAAACCAGTAATAGGTAACAGTGACTCAAACAATGTAATAAGGGTATCTGATACTTCTCATAATTGGAAGTCCAGAAGCATGATGGATTCCAGACATCAATGAAGTCAAAAGGACCTTGTTTCTTTTAATCTTTCCATTGTGTTTTCCCTAGTAAAAACTTTACCTAGGAGCTGGTACTTTCTCTGAAAGCTGAGTTTTCTTAGGATCACAAAATACCTGCTATAGTTTCAAGTGTCAGTTCTAGACATGATAATGTCCAAAAGGAGAGGAGTCCCATCTTTCCTTAGCTTCTATAATAGAACTAAAGCCTGAAATAATGAACTTGAAAGAAGGGAAACACAGTTTTAGATGTTTTAGTCCATGTTCAGTTGACCCACTCTTTTGGGCCTCTGTTGGTGTCGTGCATCATGGAGGAGAGCACACCAGGGACAAAGCTCCTGGCAGCTAGGAAGCCAAGGAGAGACAAAACGGGGTTAGGATCCTAAAATCCTCTTCAAGCGTGCACGCCCAGTGACATGATTTGCTTCCACTAGGCCCTGCCTCTTAGAGATTCCATCATCTTCCAATACAGGGACCAAGAGTTCAATACGCGGGCCTTTGGAAAAACTGAACTGTAGCAAGTTAACACAACTCATAATTTGCACTACTTCGTCAAAGACATTCTCAAGTGAAAACTGCATTTACTTTTATTTCCTGGAAGCATAGCTGTGAAGACTAAATGATAATGACTACTTGGTTTTGGTGCCATTGTCTTGATTCCTGGCAGGGAACCAGCAGCATGTTAGGCTGAGCTATAGCCCCAGTTTGGGAACCAGCACTTTTACCCACCATGGCTTTTTGTCCCATCAGTTTAAGTACCAACAGAGTAAAAAAGTAAATAAATAAAAACAAAACTAAATAAAGGCAAAGAGCATCTTATTTTAGGAAGAAAATAGTTTTAATCTCTCAAACTGTCACAAAAGTGTCCCAAGATCCTGGGAGCCATAGATCACAGAGGTTACTGCTGATATACAGTATTCATTCTGCAATTGACTACATAGTGCCTTCAAAAATGTACTGAAATGTTTTTGAACAAATCCTATATATTTTAAAAATTAAATTGATCTTTTAGGTTAAAAAAGAGAGCTAAGAAGGCCAGGGACAGTGGCTCATACCTGTAATCCCAGGGACTGGGGAGGCTGAGGCAGGAGGATCACGAGTTCAGAGACAGCCTTAGCAACATAGTGTGTCCCTAAACAACTTATACTCTAAATAAAATATAAAAAGAGGGCTGGGGATGTGACTCAGTGTTTAAGCACCCCTGAGTTCAATCCCTGGTACAAAAAAAAAAAAAAAAATAGAGTTAAAAAAAATTTCCCAGAAATGCTCCAAAATACTTTCTTATATTTTATTGCCCAAGTTTGGACGACATACCATTCCTAAAGCAAGAATTGGCCATGGCAGTGGAGTTGGCTTGGTTCAGTAATTCTCGACCCTAGATGCAAATTAGCACCATGGGGAAATTTTAAGAGTAATAGAACTTGGGCCACACTAGAAATTAATAGAATAAGAATCTCTGGGTAAATCTGAGGCATTATGTTTTTTAAAACCCCAAGTTTATTATAATAGTGGGGTTGAGACTAGGGACTTAGAGGTATATCTGAGGAGGACTAGTGACCATGATTGCCACAGTTTCCTCCCTCAGCTATGAACTGAGATGAGGAAATTGTTCATTAGTATTCACTCTCTCCCCTAGCTTCCCTTGTGAATATCTGTATATGTGCAAGACAGCTGACCAGAGTTAGAATCTGTGAACTGTGAAGATGATTGGATTGAACAAGAATTAAATCCTGGTCTTTGCTCGTCGTAGCAAAGAATGCTAAATTGGACCAATCAGTCAAGGATGGCCCCAACAGATTTCCTAAAAATTTATGCTCTCTTCTCTACTTGGCATGTTTTAAGTATTTAGACCAAATCTTCAGATAATCTCATCAGTCCCTCTTGTCAGTCATGCATTCTCTTCAGCAGGGATGAGTACCTTACCTGGACTTATGTGTCAAAATCACATGGGCAACCTGAGGCTAGTTTTATAACTTCTCTAAGCCTCATGTCACTTATTTATAAAACTGGTATAGAAATAACAGGTATAAAGTTGTTTCAAAAACTGGTTTATGGAAGAAAAGCACCTGGGCAAAGTGCTCAGAAAATGAGCCAATGATAATTATTGGATCTGCATTGCCAGTACTAACCCAAAGAACATATTTATGCATTGTTTCTCTTGATCCTTTCCTACCAGAACCCTTCTGTATGTCTTTTGTGTATGTCTCTTCATTTTTAAATTAATTTCCTACAGAACTTTTGTCTGTGTGATTTTTTAATACACACACAAATTCAAATCATATTTAAATTATGAATTTCTTCCTCAATTTACAAAATTTACTATTCATATATTTAACCTGTAGTCTTTTCTCACTCTTTGATTCCCCAGTGTGACTTGAATGGATGATTTTTTTGTTGTTGTTTCTCTTTGGTTCACTATGCTTATAACCAACACATCATCATTTTGGTCAAGTTTTTTCTTTTTTATTTAATGCTTTATTGCTTTTTGCCTGGATCAAGTATTTTCAGGATGACTTAATGGTCTGTTTTCATGTGATGTTCTAAGAGGTTCCAATGCTAAAAATGTTGACTGCACTTTTATCAATGTACAAATGTTAAATGTGACAGTTTGAAAAGCTTGGAATAACACAGGAATGCCATTTCTCAAGGACTGTTCTTACTTCCTCATGGTATCTAGGGCCTGGAAATGCTCAGCTCCTTTCACTCCGCTGAGCCCTCTATGCTCTCTTCATCTGGACCTTGACAGGCCACACCTTCTTTTTTTTACTAATGACGTCCTTCTTAACCTGTCTTCCTTCTAGCTGTCCTTTCTCACCTTTGCTTCTGTTTCCTGGTCTATATCTTTCCTGAGCTCTCACCTCTAGATGAGGCTTCCCTTCTGCTGATTTCTGTGTACCTTGCTTCGCTGCAGTATGATCATAGCACACATGAGTGCTTACCTGTCCCCTTCTCTGGACTTCATGCTCAGGTCATGCTGTGGCCCAGCACATAGCCTAGTGTCATAAAGTGGAACAGGAGTGGCCTGTGGGAGCAAGGAAGATGAGTGTGCTAACACCACACCAGGAGCCAGGTTCTTGATGCAGACTCAAATTTAATGTGGAACTACAAAGCTTATATAGTATACAGAAGCCAATCACCATCTGTTAAGCTCTTTTGACTCCCTTGTGCTAGACTCATGATCATACCATATAGGGGAAGAGGAAGTGCCAGGGCCCTGGATGTCTGGGCCCTGGATACATACAACCTATCAGCAGTTAGCAAGCTTTCCAGATATCCTTCTACTAGGCTCTTGATCAAATCATATAAGGGAAGAGGAAGTGCCTGGGCCCTGGGTGCTCACAGGGAGCATCCTTCACAGCATAGGTCTGCCTATGCTTCTGAGAAGGACAGGTCTGCCTGTTCCATAATTATGCTTCTTCCTATAATGCAAACCGCATTGCCTCAGGTGTTCCTACAGCCTAGTGCAGGCACATTCCTACACCAAGGAAAGCTCTGTTTCCTCTAAGGATCTATATATATATATAATGCAGGCCTATAGAATTTAGGGTAGATTATCAAGTGTCTTTAGAATATTGTATTGCTTACAGATTTACTTACTTAAGATCCCCAACCAGCACATATCCAACTACTTTTATTGAAAAAAATTTTTCCATGTTAGTGACA
This sequence comes from Glaucomys volans, assembly GCA_020662805.1. Lineage (NCBI taxonomy): Eukaryota > Metazoa > Chordata > Mammalia > Rodentia > Sciuridae > Glaucomys > Glaucomys volans. Next base: position 563,782 of record JAJEJO010002505.1, on the reverse strand, counting down.
AAATTAACATTTCTGTTGCGTTTCTAGTACAACTTGTAGATCTTCTTTCATTTAGGAGGCATCTCTATCTAGCCCTCTTCCCAGTTGGTAGAATCACATTGCTTACTTTTATAGCACTTCTAATAAAATCCCAGCCTAACTTTGGGGTGATTTATCTTGTATTTCCCTGCTGAATGATGTCTTCTGAGCCTGTCGCTGTGAATTGTGTTATCTTCATTTTTAGATTTCAAGTAGAATTTGAATCCTATGCACTGGAACTAGCTGTATGACCTTAGAATACATTAGCCAGTTTTTAATGCCTGACTTTTTTCTGTTCTTTTCTTGCTGAAGGCATATGGGGTCTTCAAACACCATCATTGCAGTGAGAATTCTTTGGAATGTACATGAAATGTGATCATTTTGGATTAATAAAATTGTATCTTTGCTACTGCCTTAAAATATATTTTCTTATAACAATTATACTTTTACTTAAAGGAAATTAACTTATTTCCATAATTTTTTCTCAATGTAGAGTTTATTCTATCTGATTTCTTTAATAGGACATAATCCTATTCAAAATAATCTTGAGATTCCTGACTCTTACAATATAAGAAGAGTTGGAAAAAGGTGGGTAGCAAGAGAAAACTATCCTTCAAACTACAGTATATGGATGGCAGAATAATAAAATTAGTGAATAAAGGAAATGAATTTGGGGGTATAAGTTCTTAGGAAAGTACCTGGTAAAGACTTGTTTAGATGGAAAGCTGGCCCAACATTACATGTTGAAGCAGTTCGATTGCAGTTAGTAGAAAAGTTCAGCTTTGTATTATTTATAACATTTTTTGGAATGCCATAGAACTAAAAAAAAATCAATGAAAATTTTAGTTTCCATGTAATTAAATAATAGAAAATACCACTGAAATATTTGAGTTTTACGAAGTTGTAGACAGTTACAAATGTGGTGACTGTGTTAGTCAGTTTTTCTGTTGTCATAACCAAAATACCTGACTAGAACAACCTAGAGGAGAAAATATTTATTTTGGTACACAGTTTCAGAGGATTTAGTCCATGGTTTAGGTTCCAAGGCAGAAACAACATGGTAGAAGGGTTTCTACCCTTCTTGTGCAGTTCTTGGCAGAGGAAAATTGTACAGTTCTTGGCAGCCAGGAAGCAGGGAGAGACATAGACAGAAGGGGTCAGGGACAGATAGAGTCCCCATGGCCATGCTCTCAGTGACACACTTCCTTCTGCCAGATCCCATCTACCTGCAGTTTAGTCCATTCAAATTATTCATGTGTCAAAAGGATTTATCCTCTGATAGGGTTTCAGCCCTCATAATCAAATCATTTCCTAAAAGCCCTACCTCTGAACCCTTGCTGTACTGGGGACCAAATATTCAATACATAAGCTTTCCAGATCTAAACCATAATAGTCACATAACAACAGAGCAAAAGTTTAGTTTTGAAAAAAAAAAAGGAATTAAAATGGAAATTACAGAATTTCAATTATGTCCACAAATAATAATTTAAAGAAAAGTAAAAACAATACTTGAAATATTTCTTCCTTTATGCTTCATTTTCTTCATGGTTACACCTAGGAGCATGCCATGGTCCTATGGTCTTTACTCCTTCCTCTCATCAGAGAAACCATGTATTCTGGAGACTTCTGACAACACGTCTGGGTGACAGCTCACTCTGAAGATCTGCAAAACCAGGTCAAAAGTTTGTGGTTGTATGTCCATCCACCAACAGAGCATTCTCTTTTAGTATTCAGTTTTATACCAAACCAAAACTAGAAAACCCTTAAAATGGTCTTCTATTTCTACCCTTAAGTTCTCCCATTCCCCCCAACATATTTATTTCTATAAAGTGTCTTTCAGGACTGGAATCTTAACCTTATTTTTGTTTTCTTTTTCCATTTTTCCTCATGTCTAATTCATTCATCTAATGGGTCCTATTCTTTAACAGCATATTTTTCTCGTCAGTTACATTCTCAGTTTCTTGGCAAACTAAGATTGGCTCTTTAAATAGTTTCCTAGCAGTTTCCATACTCCACGTTGTCATCAGTCCCTTTAATCTTTCTTATACCATCCTGTCCTGCAGAATATGTGGTGGACAACTTTGTTTCAGTCTAGTTTTTTTTAAACTATTTCTTTTCTAACACTATTGAAATGACTAAAAGTCCTATGATCTTTTGTGATTGTATGTGTTAAAATTACTGTCAGTAATTTGTCAGTCACAGAAATAACTTTGAGGAATTTATAAAAAGTATACTGAAGATAGGCTTGGATCAAATTAAGTGCAATTTAGCCTATGATTGAATTGAGGTGAAGAGACCCAGAGAAAGAGTCTGGGTTTCCATAAGGGAGCACAGTGAACCCCTAAACCAGGTGAGGAAAGGGTGGGAGCAAAGAATTAGGGAAGCAAGAAGAAAACCAAAGACTTGGGGACTTTACCAGATCCTAACTCATGGTGATAGGAAGGGAGACCATTCACTCTGAAGCTTTGTTTGGTAGTGAAGGTGGGCCTGTAAGAATGGAGCTACTATAATAAGCCAGTAATAAGGGTGAATGAGGCAGTTAGTGAGAGGAGGTTCTCCACCAGTGCCCTTCAGGCTGTCCTCATAGCCACTGGACTCTCCTTTATGGAGCATCAACCATAACTGGGGTAATAGGGCCCCACTGGGCTGCAAGAGAGGCTAGAAAACAAACTTGTCTCCTTTTCAGCCACTGTAGTGGTAGCATGAAAGGGAAGCTGGATTAAACAACTGGTAATGTCCTCACAGAAATCCAGACTAATGCAAAAATAGCGAAGGAAATGGGTAAGTTTATCCAGAAACTATCCCCCCAAAAAAGTACTCACCTCAGGAACATTTAAAGGATTTGGTTCCTCCTAAGACATAACTTATAGAGCTAAGATAATTACAACATATATCAAAATCTTCTTAAATAAAATTCAGAAATAAAATATTAAATGAAATTGAACTGTGTAGTCAAGAAACACTCTAATTACATCAATTAAGAGTTCAGCAGTGTGGAGTGTTGTGGTTCAAATGTATTTCTGCAACAGTTTTCTAAGAATTGCAAAGTAGACTTGGATACATGTGAGGAATGTAAAATATCTAGAATTCATTTAACTGGCCTCTGACATGGTTTTAAATATTTCTATTTAGCAGTACTTAAGGAAAAGCAAATATTTGCTGAGTGTTTTCTTCGTATTGGAGACCACACAGATACAGTATGACTCAGTCTTAACATTTCTCAAGATGGGCATTATCCAGTAAGGGAAGTAGAGGGTTTAAAAAAATTATTTATGATTAAGCTTACCTGAAGCAACCTTTGTCAGGTCTTGGACTTGATATTTTCATCTTTAGAAGTCACTTTATCAAGCTTGTTAATGTTTCATGGGCGCTGCAGAAGACATGCACTCTGTGGTTGGAGACCAAGGACCTTGTTATTCATGGCATGTGGGCATCTATATTTGTTCTTGTTTTCCCTTCCTGCTGCAGTCTGATGGGACTGCACACAGTAGATTGTACAGGAGCTGAGGAACACTGAGATTTGGAACCCACCACTTTTATACCAGGAAGAAGGAAGCCTGCTCTTTATCAGAGGTGTGGAGAGGAAGATGTTACTTCACCTCTCAAAATTACCAGCTGTATAACAACACTGAATGATGATTGGGTAAAAGTGCAGTTAGGACCTTCAGTCTTGGCATGGTCTTTAAAATATCCAAAAAGCAAACAATTCAAGCACTGCTGACTCTTCCAAAAATCTTGTAAGTTTATTTACCTGAAGTTTTAGCAATCTTAATTCTTGGATTATTATCTCATGCTTGTGATAAAAATAGTTGTTATTTAAAAAGTTGATTTTCTTAAAAAATAAATCTTGTTTTTTCCTAACTTTAATTACTATATTTGCATATGTTGATTTATAGAGTTAAGAGTTAACTCTATAAATAGAGTTAAAAGACATTTAAAATATTTAGAAAACAAAAGGATTTTGAAATTTTTTGACATTTCTAGAATCTCAGTCTAAAAGAGACATCTAGGTTTTAATGATAATTTCCAGGAAAAGAAAACATCTTTTTAAAAAGTACAGTGATTGTGAATTGGGCTGCTATGAACATTGATGTGGCTGCTTCACTGTAGTATGTTGATTTAAAGTCCTTTGGGCATAAACCAAGGAGTGGGATAGCTGGGTCATGGTGGTTCCATTCCAAGTTTTCTGAGGAATCTCCATACTGTTTTCCGTAATGCTTGCAACATTTGCATTCCCATCAGCAATGCATGAGTGTACCTTTTCCCCCACATCCTCACCAACATCTATTGTTGTTTGCATACTTGATATTTTGATAATTGTCTTGATAATTGACTGGGGTAAGATGAAATCTTAGTTTTTTGTTTTTGTTTTTGTGGTGCTGGGGATGGAACCCAGGGCCTTGTGCAGGCAAGGCAGGCACTCTACCAACTGAGCTATCTCCCCAGCCCTAAGAGTAGTTTTGATTTGCATTTCTCTAATTGCTAAAGATGTTGAACATTTTTTCATATATTTGTTGATTAATTATATTTCTTCTTCTCTGAAGGGTCTGTTCAATTCCTTAGCCCATTTATTGATTGGGTTATTTGTGTTTTTGTTGTTAAGTTTTTGAGTTCTTTAAATATCCTGTCATTTATAACTAAGTAAAACAAATAAAAAAAATGTTAAAAAAGTGCAGTGATGTGCAAAATCCACATCTATGGCTATATCATGATATTTAAGACTAAGTGGGCATGTGACATTGTCTAGATTTGGCATAATTTACTTTTCAGATAAGCGATATATCAGTAAGCAATGTATTTGACACCTTTCCTAATTTCATGTCCAAAAAAATTCTTCCAAACCAATTTTTTCAGCTTTTCTGTTTTATCTTTATATACTTTATACATATGTATACATCTTTATCTATATACATATCTATATATAGACATAGCTATATATAGACATCTATATATAGACATATCTCTCTATATATACATATCTATATATAAATAAATAGTTGTAGGTAGACACGATACCTTTATTTTATTTTTATGTAGTGCTCAGTATCAAACCGAGGACTTCACATGTGCTAGGTGAGTGCTCTACAACTGAGCCACAGCCCCAGACCTGTTTTATCTTGACTTTACAAAACCTGAGTAGGGAAAAATGAGCAATGGGAGAGTTGATCTATGGCTACTAAGTTATAGTTTATTAGAGGTAAGAAGTTCGGGTGTTCTTTTGCATAGTAGGGTGAATAAAGGTAACAATAATGCACTGTATACTTGAAGAAACTTGAAGAAAGGATCTTGAAAGTTTTTGCCTTAATCATGAAGTTTGAAGATATAGACACATGCAACCTGACTTAAACATTACATAATGTACACATGCATTAAAACATAGGGCACTTTGTAAATATGTAGAATTTTTATATCTGTTAAATTTTTTAAAATTAAAATAACTGTTTCCTTCCACTTGAAAGTGACAAATTAACAACTCAGAACTGGTACAGCCAGTAAAATGAAAACTATATGAAATAGAACTCAGAGCTAAGATTTACTCATTGGAAAGTTTCTTAGACACATGAATGCTTAGATTGACACTTCTTTCAGCATTGTATGAGAAGAGGGAACAACTGTCCTACTGTTGGGCCCCGCGCCTGTCATATGACTTATTTTGTCTGCTTAAGTAAGCCTCCTTCCTAAGGCAGAAGTATGCTTATCATGTCTATTCTGTGACTAACATTAGTCCTTTACCTAATCTTCACTTTCTAGCTGCTGGCTCTTGATGGCTCGGGTAACAACTCTAATGTAATTTCTGAGTTGCTGTTTGCATTTAATAGGTATTAAATTAAATGTGCAATTGGTCGACTGGAGATAAAAGTATCATCGAGCTTTTGGCAAAAAAGCTGAAACATATATTACATTCCAATGGGAAAACCATTAGCTTTAATAACTGAATATGAATTGTTGGCATTTATTATCCTTGTCAGTATGCTAATGCTCATTAGATTTTTAATGAGAGAATGGCAATAAAAACATGGCATAGAGTTAAAAATGGATATTAATTAGGGAAGTAAAATGTCCTTATTTATGTAGTTGTGAAGAGGAAAGCTGGTAATTGAAGAAACACTGATAATAGAAACATTTTCTCACTGCTTTGATTTCCCCTCCTACTTCTACTATTAAAATACTATGCAAATGGAGGAATAGAAAAAAAAGGTAAAGATATAACCACTTAATAGCAAATCTTCATGACAAGTCCCTTATGATTGTCAGGTGTATATATGATGTCTGACAAATACAGATTTTTAGCTATAATATAGCACTGATAATTTTATAAATGAGAAAACAGACATAAACTACTAGTCCTTCTCAAGAAGTTGAAAATCATAGCTTTAGGCCAGTAAAATAATAATAATTAAGAGTTGTTAGGCTTTAAATTATGTCTTTACCACTCACTGGCCATGTTACATAAACTCTCTGAACTTCAGCTACTTTATCACTAAAACAAGAATTAAGGTTAAATGCAATTCTGTATGTAAAGCATTTAACATATTCCCTATCACACAGTAGGGCAGCACAAATGATCTGTTATTATTTCTAGTCAAGTGAACTAAGAAATGTGATGTGTTTAAACATAGCTTTGATCCATGTTTTCTAACTGCTTTTGGCAAATTCACTCATTGTGTGTATTTTGCTAAAACCTCTGGAGCCAAGGCATCCACATTTCCTGCATGTCTCTTCAGTGTTCCTTTAAATAAATTAAACTCTATGACCTTTATAAGGCACCATACCTCAGAGTTTGTGCCAGGTGTAAGGGATGCCCAGATAAATGAGAAATAGCTTCTGCCTTCAAGGAGACAATTAGAACAACTATTAGCAAATTCAGTAATTTGGATTTTGTTCAGTTTTTACTGAAAACTAGGATTTGTTTTTTAAATAAAAAGAATCTTTCTCGAGCATCTTTTTAAAAAAAAGTATCTTTTTAAATAAAAAGTATCTCAGTCATTACTGTCCTGCTATAAAATAAATATGCAAATGTATATAAGTTATATACACTTACATTTCCTAAGAATGGCCCAGAATTATTTATCTTTTGACTTATGGCACATTTCAAGAAAGCAAATGTATAAACTAAACCAACAGGTTCTTATTCTTCATAATAGATAAATTGAGGGATTTTGACTGCTTATATAGCATTCCTTGTTTATTGCTTTAGTTGCTACTAAGTTTTTTTGGTGTGTGTTCGAATTAGTTATTTATTTTGTTTTTTTGTTTTTTGTTTTTTTTGGAACCAGGGATTGAACTCAGGGACACTCGGTCACTGAATCACATCCCCAGCCCTATTTTGTATTTTATTTAGAGACAGGGTCTCACTGAGTTGCTTAGGGCCTCGCTAAGTTGCTGAGGCTGGCTTTGAACTCGCAATCCTCCTGATTCAGCCTCCCAAGTTGCTTGGATTACAGGCGTACGCCACCATGCCCAGCTCTAATTAGTTATTTATGACAGTAGAATGCATTTTGACACATCATATATAAATGGAGAATAACTTCTCATTCTTCTGTTTGTACATGACATAGAATCACACTGGTCATGTAATCATATATGCAGATAGAGTAATAATGTCTGACTCATTCTAATATCTTTCCTACCCCTATACCACTCCCCTCCTTTCTCTCCCTTCTGCTTAATCCAAAATAACTGTATTTTCCCCCAGCTCCCCTGCCTCCTCCATTGTGAATTAGCATCCAAATATCAGGGAAAACATTCAGCTTTTGTTTTTGGGGGATTAGCTTATTTCACTTGGCATGATATTCTCCAGCTCCATCCATTTACCCACAAATGCCAGAATTTCATTCTTCTTTAAGGATGAGTATTATTCCATTGTGTATATATATCACATTTTCTTTATCCATTTATCTGTAGAAAGGCATCTAAGTTGGCTCCATAGTTTGGCTATTGTGAATTGAGTTGCTGTAAACATTGATGTGGCTGCATCACTGTAGTATGCTGATTTTAAGTCCTTTGGGTATAAACCAGGAGTGGGATAGCTGAGTCATATGGTGGTTCCATTCCAAGTTTTCTGAGGAGTCTCCATACTACTTTCTAGAGTGGTTGTACCAATTTGCAATCCCACCAGCAATGTATGAGTGTACCTTTTCCCCACATCCTTGCTAACATTTATTGTTGCTTGTGTTCGTGATAATTGCCATTCTGACTGGAGATGAAATCTTAGAGCAGTTTTGATTTGCATTTCTCTAATTGCTAGAGATGTTGAATATTTTTTCATACATCTTTTGATGGATTGTATGTATTCTTCTGTGAAGTCTTTCAGTCCCTTAGCCCATTTGTTGATTGGGTTATTTATTTTTTGATGTTGAATTCTTTATATATCCTAAAGAAAAATGCTCTGTCTGAGGTACATGTGGTAAAGATTTTCTCCCATTCTGTAGGCTCACTCTTCGTATTATTTATTGTTTTCTTTGCTGAGAAGAAGCGTTTCAGTTTGAATCCATTCCATGTATTGATTCTTAATTTTACTTCAGTGCTTTAGGAGTCTATGTAAGGAAGTCAGTTCCTAAGCTGACGTGCTGAAGATTTGGGCCTATATTTTCTTCTATTAGGCACAGGGTCTCTGTTTTAGTGCCTATATTTTTGATCCACTTTGAGTTGAATTTTGTTCAGGGTGAGAGATAGGGGTTTAATTTCACTTTGTTACATATGGATTTCCAGTTTTTCCAGCACTATTTGTTGAAGAGGCTGTCTTTTCTCCAATGAATGTTTTTGGCTCCTTTGTCTAGTATGAGATAACTGTATTTTTGTGGGTTTTTCTCTGTGTCTTCTATTCTGTACCATTGGTCTATGTGTGTTTTGGTGCCAGTACTATGCTGTTTTTGTTACTATGATTCTGTGGTCTAGTTTAAGGTCTGGTATTGTGATGTCTTGTCCTTCACTCTTCTTGCTAAGGATTGCTTTGTCTATTCTGGATCTCTTATTTTTACAAATCAATTTTATGATTGCTTTTTCTATTTCTGTGAATAATCATTGGCATTTTAATGGGAATTGCATTAAATCTGTATAATGCTTTTAGGATAGCCATTTTGAAAATGTTAATTCAGGCTGTTTAAGAGCATGGGAGATCTTTATATCTTCTAAGTTTTTCAATTTTTTTCTTTAGTGTTCTGTAGTTTTCATTATAGAGGTCTTTTGCCTCTTTTGTTAGATTGATTCCCAAGTATTTTATTTTTTTTGAGGCAATTGTGAATGGGGTAGATTTCCTAGTTTCTCTTTCAGTGGATTCTTCATTGATGTGTAAGAATATATTTGATTAATAGGTGTTAATTTTATATCCTGCTACTTTCCTGAATTCATTTATTAGTTCTAGATGTTTTCTGGTGGATTTTTTGGATCTTCTAAATATAGAATCATGTCATTGGCAAATGGTGATGGTTTGAGTTCTTTTTCTATTTGTATCCCTTTCTTTTCCTATTCATATCCCTTTAATTTCTTTTCATCTGTCTAATAGCTCTGGCTAGAATTTCTAGGACTATGTTGAATAGAAGTGGTGATAGAGGGCATCCTTGTCTTGTCCTAGTTTTTAGAGGCAATGCTTTAAATTTTTCTCCATTTAGAATGATATTGGCCTTGGTTTTAGCATAGATAGTTTTTATGATGTTGAGGTATGTTTCTACTATCCTTATTTTTTCTAGTGTTTTGAACATGAAAGGGTGCTGTATTTTGTGAAATGCTTTTTCTGCATCTCTTGAGATGATCATATGATTCTTGTCTTTAAGTCCATTCATGTGATGAATTATGTTTATTGATTTCCATATGTTGAACCAATCTTGCATCCCTGGATGAATCTTATTAATCATGGTGCACTATCTATTTAATATGTTTTTGTATGTGATGTTCCAGGACTTTATTGAGAATTTTTGCATCTATGTTCATCAGGGATATTGGTCTGAAATTTTCTTTACTTGACATGTCTTTGGTTTTGGAATCAGGGTGATATTAGCCTCGTAGAATGAGTTTGGAAGAGTTCCCTCCTTTTCTACTTCATGGAATACTTGAGGATTATTGGTGTTCTTCTTTGAAGGTCTTATAGACCTCAGCTGAGAATCCATCTGGTCCTGTGCCTTTCTTGATTGTTGGACTCTTAATTGCATTTTCTATTTCATTATTTGTAATTGATCTGTTTAAATCATGTATGTGCTCCTGATTCAGTTTGGGTAGGTCATGTGTCTCTAGAAAATTGTCAATATCTCCAGGATTTTCTATTTTATTTGAGTACAATATTTCAAACTAGTTTCTAATTATTTTCTGTATTTCAGTTGTGTCCATTGTGATATTTCCTTTTTTATCATGTATTTTAGTAATTTGAGTTTTCTCTGTTTTTCTTGTTAGCGTGGCTATCAATTTTGTTAGCGTGGGTTTATCAATTTTATTTATTTTTTCGAAGAACCAACTTTTTGTTTTGTCAATTTTTTGAATTTTTTTCTTTCATTTCAATTTCATTGATTTTAGTTCTGATTTTAATTATTTTCTGTTTTTTACTGTTTTTGGTGTTGCGGTTTAGTGTTGGGCTTTAAGATATAGTGTTAGGTCATTTATTCATTGACTTTCTTTTCTTTTAATGTCTGAGTTCAATGTAATGAACTTTCCTCTTAGCACTGCCTTCATAGTGTCCAAGAGATTTGGATATATTTAATCAGTGTTCTCACTTATCTCTAAGTATTTTTTAATTTCATCCTTGATTTCTTCTACTATCCATTTGTTATTCGATAGTATATTATTTAGTCTCCAGGAGTTAAGAGTAGCTTCTATTTTTTATTTTATCATTGATTTCTAATTTCATTCCATTATGATCTGATAGAATGCAGGGTAGTATCTCTATTTTTTTGTATTTGCTAAGAGTTGTTTTGTGGCATAAGCTATGGTCTGTTTTAGAGAAGGATCCGTGTGCTCCTTAGAAGAAAGTGTATTTGCTCGTTGATGGATGAAATACTCTATACATTTCTGTTAAGTCCAAATTATTGACTATATTGTTTAGTTCTACAGTTTCTTTGTTTAATTTTTGTTCAGAAGATATATTTAGTAGTGAGAGAGATGTGTTAAAGTCTTATTGTGTTGTGGTCTATTTGATTCTTGAAATTGAGAAGGGTTTGTTTGATGAAGATAGATGCTCCATTGTTTGGGGCATAAATATTTATGATATGTTTTGTTGATATATAATTCCCTTAAACAGTATGAAATGTCCTTCTTTATCCCTTCTGACTAATTTTGGCTTGAAGTTCCCTTTATCTGATATAAGAATGGAAACCCATAGTTGTTTATGCTGTTCATATAAGTGATATAATTTTTCCCATACTTTTACCTTCAGTCTGTGGATGATGAGTCTCTGGGAGACAGCATGTTGTTGGGGCTTTTCTTAAAAATCCAATCTGCCACACTATGTCTTTTGATTGAATTTAGGTCATTATCATTCAGGGTTATTATTGAAATATGATTTTTATTCCGTCATTTGGTTTATTTCTGGTTTTTAATTTGACATAGTTTCTCCTTTGATAATCTTTTAGTGTGTTCTCTCCCTTTGTTGGCTTTCACTTTTTTTTCTTTTCTTCCTCCTGGAATATTTCACTGAGAATGTTCTATAGTGCAGACTTTGTAGTTGTGAATTCTTTTAATTTTTGTGCCTGTTGTGGAGAGCTGTTCTGTATCGGGGACCAGGTGCTGAGAGCTAGGGCTGGTGCTGGGTCCAGTTGGTGTCTAGGGAGGGGCTGGGGATTGGGGATCTGGAGGGCTCTGTTGGGTGCCAGACTGATGCTGGATGTGGTGGGACTAAGGGATCAGTGGATTCTTGACTAGAGAGGTAGTTGGCAACCATGCTGGTGCCAGGGTTCAGTTTATGCTGGCCCAAGTGGGTCCCAACAACCCAGTGAATGCCTAGCTGGCTAGGCAAACCAAGAGCAAGATGCCTTCACACCCTCTCCCAATCTTCTGAATTATTGTAGCTAGCCTCATTGGTCTCTGCTTGCTTTAGGACTCATGGAGCTGTGGAGAGCCCAACTCTCTCCTGCCTCTGTAGCAAGATGGTGGCCACAAGCACACCAAGCAGGAAGACCTCAGGTGCCACCAAACCCACAGGCCCCCTGACAATGAACCTCCAGGTCCTAGTTGGTATCCCCAGATGGAGGCTGCCATGTCTTGATATGGCCATGGTGGCAGGGGCGGTGTCTGAAAATGCGGTTAAACAAGTTCAGAGATGGGGCAGTGGGGGGTAAGTTTCAGACATGGTAAATATCCAGGCAAGTACCACAGCTCCCAGCTATTCACAGGTGTGAATTACCCAAACCCAGATTCTAGAGTCAGACATACCTATGATTAAATGTGTGTCACTAAATGCAGGGGTTCCTCGGAGAGGGTGAGGCGACAGAGCACAAAAATCAACTCCAGGAGACAGATTCTGTGATGCAGTCTCAGCTTTAATGTGGAAACACATGTCTTTTATATGGGAGGGGAGCGAATGAACAAAGAAGCGTGAAATGCAAGAGCCTAGGAGGGTGGTGCAGCCAGAAACTGCTCAATGCGGAAGAAGAGGGAGACGAAGGGATGAGGTGAGACTCTCCTGAAACAATGCCCCGTTGTTGTGGGAGTTGGGAGTGTGCCACCCAAGCATGATAATCCTGGATATTCCACAGGATTTTATGCACTCTGTAGCTGCAAGGATTCATATGCTCAGTGGCTCTTCCCACATCTCCCACAAATGTGGCTCTTTTAGTGGAATACTGCAAATTGTCTGCTTGGGGTAGTCCTCAGTTTCTGTGACTGTCAAATGGGGATGATGATAGTTCTCAGAGTGTATGTGAGAATTTGATAAGATTGTACAAAAAGTGCTTAGCACAATCCCAGCACATAGTAAGTACTGTGAAAACTTATTAAAAAAAAAGACAGTTCTTTCCTTTTCAAGAAATTTTAATGTTTAAATGATTGAAGTGTCTTCTTGGACATAATTAATTATGCTTAACTAAATAGTAATCAGCTTAGTTCCTCCCATTAAGGCTGGTTTAGAGGGTCTCAATATAAATAGCATATTAGCACAAGGCACAGATACATTTATTGACAAGTTAGTACTCATTTAGCCCACAATTTGTACTGCCTGATTTTTCAATTGTATAATCTAACAAGTAATATTAGGAATCTTGGGAGAACAGTGTATGAACATTCAGTGGAAGTCTACAATGCACAGTCAAAAAGATGAGAGTATTTCAGTGAATTCTAATATAACTGCTTATGAAAGAGAAGGAATTATCATACACAATTTATACGTGTCTTTCTAAATGCTCGAAGAGCTGTTGAAAGTGTCAGTGTGTCATATCAACAGTGTTGGATACTTTAAATCCATCCTTTCAATCTCATATGCAGAGGCCCTCCCTGTCTTCCAGCTCCTGGCTACTTACCACAGCTCTTTCCCACGAAACCTTACCAAGTGTAACTCTGAAAACTACCAGTTTTTTGAGATACCTCCTGGAAGTTTTAGCTGATATATTCCTTCCATCACTCCTGGTAGAATTTTATTTAAGTTGTTACTTACACCTTGTATATACTCCTATTTTGGAAATGACACTATTAGTAATAAGTGCTAATATAAGCAGACTTGCTGTGTGCATTCAGGAGTTCATATGTACATTCTCATTGGATCCCTACACGGACCCTTTAGGAGCAACTTGAAGGCAAGGCTAGTGTGACTGATTCTCAATAGTTATAGTCTTGCAAAGGGTGCTGAATAGTGTACCAAGAATGCTTTAGCCAACAAATATCAATAGTTCTTATAACATGCAGCTTAGCCAAACAGTAATCAGGTACAGTACCTGGCCTTGACAAGCTTACATTCTGAGAGGAGAATCAGACAAATAGCTGAGATATTTTTATCTTCACTGACATACTTCCACAAGTAGATCAAAACTGATCAAGTATAAGTAATACATTTTTTTCACTTCATATTATACAAGGTTATAATTCAGGATGCAAAGGCATCTGAATGTTTAAGGACTAAAAATGAAAATAAGAGAAATGCTGCTATAGTTTATCATTCAATTGTCTATTTTGTAAGTGTATGTGAATTTAGCCCAGCAAAGATTTATTTAGTATTATGAGAAATGGCATTATTTCAAGAGAAGAATATCAAACTTTGCAACCACAGTGTTTAGATTATTTAAAGGTGGAAAGTAAATTGAAAGAAGTATTGATCTATGTCAAATGTTTCTATTATAAGGATATTCATGTTGAAATTATCATCTTTCCCATATTTGTTCCTAATTCTAAATTTAGAACATATTGAATTTTAGTGAATTCCAGAGGAACAGACATTTTCAAGGACTATTATTTTACATATATTTCTTAAAATATTAAAGGGGATAATAACCATAAGAATTTCTGAACTTCCCACGGATGAAACAATAGGTTAAGCATTCAAAGTAAAATGTGGTGACTATTGTGTTTACATGTATATTTTTCACACATCAATGTTTTATATTTATTAACTATGTTTCATCTAAGGATATTTAAATAAGAAATCAATGGCAAGATATAAAATGAACTGTTCCTTCTAATATAGTTAAAGCAAAACTTGACTAGGGCAATAGCAGAATATCTATGGGGAACACTATATGTGTGAAACTACAGGAGACAAATAATACACCCAGAGATTAAAGTTTCACAAAATTAGAATATCCTAAGCCCTCCAAAATTGCCTGAATGCTAAGGATATCTTATAGGACAGATTGTAAGGCCAAGACCATTATTTCTGTTTGATGTCATGTCTTTTTCTCCTAGCATAGACTTACTCACAAAATGTGCCCAGTCATTAGTTGTTGAATGATTAAATTAACAGATGAAACAGAACAAAGTATGGACTTTCAAGTCTAATGATCTTATTAAAAATTAGAAAAACTTTGCAGGCATGAAGACATTTGTTATATTTGTGGAAGCAAATCAGTGAAGATAAAAATTTATGTTACAAAAAGGAATAAGCAAAGGAACAGGAGTCTAAGATTAAATGCTTAATTTTATTCATTCCAACACATTAATGAATATTATAAGATTCATGTTAAGGACTGTACATTTTATTAGATGATTAAAAAGCTGATAAAGCAGTCTTTTATCTCACATTTTATTGAATATGCTAACTAAATAATGTTTGAGGGAAAAAACAGGCAACTTTTCAGATTCTAAGTAGAGCACACTGTCTTAGTTTGAGCTGTTTATAACAAAGCATTGATACTTCTCAACAACATAAATTCATTTCCCAGAGTTTGGGAGGCTGCAAGACTGAGATCAAGTTGATAGCATAGTCAGGTTCTGGTGGCCCTCTTCTGGGTTGAACACTTTTCATTGTTTCCTTCCATGTGCACAAAATACAGGGGGGATCCCTTGACAAGGACACTTAACTCATGACGGCTCCAGGTTCATGATCTAATTTCCTTCCAAAGACCTCACCAGACACTATCACATCGAGGGTCAGGATTTTAACAGATGAAATTTGGGGGTACACAAACATTCAATCCATACACAAACTAAACAAACTTGCAGGGAGAGTCAGAGATGGGGGCTCATTGAAAGGAAAGTGGATAAAACTTGGCTTTACTTAATCTTTCTTTTGATTAAAGTATGTGTTCTTGGGTCAATGACTTACACCCTACACTCTTTCAGCTGCCTATTTTTACTCACTTTAGTTCAAACATTGTGAAGACAAATACAAAATATGATTTTATATATTAAATTTGCCGCAAGAATAACCCTTTATCTAATTAGGTGCATTGAAGAAAAAAAAATAAAAGTTGGTTGGGAAAGTGCCTAAGAAGATAGTAAATTTCCAGGTGTGCACTGTAGCAAATTTTTACAGTCTCCTAGACCAGAAGGCCTCAGCTGCAGTGCAGTACACTCAGAAATAGGCAGCAGGCCTACTGAGAGAAGATGAAAAGTAAGGAAGGGAAGAGTGTGTTGTAACCCAGCTCTGATCTAGATCTTAAAAATCTGTCATCAATTGGAGTCACCAGTTTAAGGTTGAGAATTTGTGGAGCTGACTAGGTTTTGACCCAGGCTGTTGTCAATACCATAATTCCAGAGATTTCTAGCCAATTGTCAAAGATACAGAAATCAGGGTTCACCCCTATAATATGGAAAACTGATAAGATCCAGGTAGGAGACCAGAAACTTAGGTGGGTTGAATATCTGTCTCTACCTGCCTCATTGATGTTGAGCTTGGTCATATGATTTGCTTTGAACAATGAAATATTAGCAGATGTGATGGTAGCAGAGATTTTAAAAGTTCTTGCCCTATTTTTAACTCTATGAATCCCTCACAAGAACATTAGTAGCTATGTCATTAACCTGGACCTAGATTGCATGTAGGTAATGCAGATCTGAACCCAGCCCAAAGTCTAGGTCAAAACCCACAGTTTAAAGCAGAGCTGCCCAGACAGAAAAATCCAGCCTGACTCAGTTGAATTACAGTTGTTCCTCAAACCTTAGGGTAGACATCACTGTGTTTGTAAGTCATTCATTTTTGGAAGGATTTTTTTTTTTTAACAATCTTTTCACAATAGGTGACTGATAAAATTGTGTGTGTGTATGTGTATGTGTGTGTGTAAATTTCCTTCTAAAAGTTTTTACATTATTTCCAAGTGTTACTAATACTTAGAAATTTTTCCAATAATAATTTTTTATCATTACCTTTAATCCTAAGGGTTCTAGTCCTAGTTCACCTGGCAGAATTACCCCAGGGCAAAACTACCCTTCTGTTAAATACTCCTAGTATTTCTAAAAGATTTCACCAAAACATAAATGCACTCGTTCACCCAATGAATCCCAAACATGATCTGCTAATGTATTTGCTTTTCAGAGGACTCTATCAGTCCACATGTTTTCATAAAAATACTGAGAAATTTATTATTTTCTTCAAGAACACCTGCCAAACAATATTTCTGCCAAATAATTTATAACCATAAGATAGTTTCACATTTTTGTGCCATTATAAGAAGCAATTATATTCTATAGGAAAGAGTGGTAATAAAAACTATTCAACAAGATCTGAAAGAACTATCTCATCTGTAGATCTGCATTACATAATTTGAACTTAAAAGCACTATTTGATATGGAGATGTGTTTTTGTTTGCTTATTTTAGCAGGACTGATTCTGAACTGGAAAACTTGGTAAAATATGAATAATTTTCTGTGAGAGTAAGGAAAGGTGAATATTAAATCCACTTGGAAATTGTTGCTATAAATTGAATGCAGTAGAATTTTAACATCTTTAAACTTCAAGGTAATTAACTGTACTAGCTTTTAAAAAAATTTTTTTTAGGCATTGATAGACCTTTATTTTATTCATTTATTTTTATGTGGTATAAAGAATCAAACCCAGTGCCTCACACATGCTAGTCAAGCCCTCTACCACTGAGCTACAACCCCAGCCCCGTACTAGCTTTGTAATATTGATACATTGACCTTATTTTTTATTTTTAATATATATCATGACTAAGGTACATTGTCATGTACATATTTAATTCTTAAACTATATCTGAAGTTTGTATTATTTTCCTAAAGAAAAACTTTCATTTTAGTTTATTTTGTAATCATATTATTCTCTTTTCATTGCTAAGAAGATATAATTTAATCACTTAGGCAAAAAGCATTCAGGATTCTGTTCTGGTTAGCTTTTTGTCATTGTGGTCAAAACACCTGACAAGAACAACTTAGAGGAGGAAAAATTTATTTCAGGCTTATGGTTTCAGAGGTTCAGTCCATGGTTGGCTGAGTCCATTGTCTGGGCCTGAGTGAGGCAGAACATGGTGGCATGATGGTGTAACAGAGAAAATCTACTCAGCTCATGGCACCAGGAAGCAGGAGAGAGACACAGGAGCCAGGAACAAAATATAATCCTTAAGGACACTCCCTCAGTGACCTACTTTGTCTAATCATGTCCCACCTGCCTACAGTTACCAACCAGTAGGCCATTCAAATTATTAATCCATCAAATGGGTTAATCCACTGATGAAGTTACAGCTCTCCTAATCTAATCATTCCTGCATTGCCTAACACATGAGCCTTTTGGGGGATACCTCTTATTCAAACCATAACAGATTCTGTTGAAATAATAGTTATATTAACTAATAATAAAACATCGGTTGAAAGCCTACTAGGTCCTATGTATTCGTCTAAGAGTTTTATATGTATTAATCCAATTATCTCTCAGAGTAACCTCTGAAATGGGTGCTATCACTATCCCTGTCATAGAGTTAAGAAAAATAAGAGTTTAATTTTTCAGTGAGAGTAAGTGATAAAAGCAAGATTTCAACACAGGCAATCAGGCTTTAGAGTCTGGAATCTTAAACATTTATGTTGGTCAATTGCTAATGTTATAACTAAAGATTGAGCTAATTAGGGTGCTTATTGGTCATGATTTACCTTGCAAGGTACTGGAACTGCTAAAATTCATCTTCAGTAATTGGCAAAGATCATCATATTGGCACAGTAAAAGGTCAGAATATTGGCAGGTGAAACTTCTTTACTCAGAGGCTGAGAACTCAAATCTTAAGATGAACTTTCAGAACCCTTGGGGCAGGAATGATCAGAAAAAATGTCAAATACTTAATTTTGGATAAAGTATTTTAAAATTGGGCACTTTCTGTATTTTAATAATTTTAAATAAAATTACCAAAGTCTTAAATTTGATGAATGGTAATTAAAGGAACTGGATAATCAACTGGCAACAGAAAAATTAGGAAAAGAATCCCTTTTTATGCAGTGGTCATAAGTTCCATGTGATTTGGAACAAGATGAAAATTTTGTTTGCACATTTGGCTGGTCAAATATTTGTTCTGCAGTTGAGCAGTAAAAGGTTTATAACTTCCTGTCATCATGGTGAGCCACGAAAGCATCTAATCAACATAAACCTCCCCATCTCTAGGATTCCCTAGAGTAGAAGCTCTGGAAAGAGGTCCATTTTATCAGTTGTGGTGCTTAATGACATTTTACAAGTGAGCAAACCTGTGGAGGTCTTTCTTGAAAAGGTAGATCTTGTCATCTTTTTTGAAGTACATTCTGTGCTGTATGGAGACCTATATTTAACTTCAAATAATGATGAAACTTACTAGCTTTCACTTTTAGGGCTCCAAAAATTCTGCAGAGCAAAATAATGGAATCAGAGGAGTACATTTATAATCAGAGCCTGAATTGAAATAAAATTGGACATTTGGAATAAGGCAGAATTCCATCAAAGATCATGCACCAATACAAATATCCTTTTCTCAGAATATTGGATCTTGTCAATTAATTTATAGGGAAGAAAAATCAGAACACTAGAAGCTTAAAGGTAATAAAGGTCCTATTTTAAAAAGATAGGTCAGCAAGTTAATAGAATGTTGAATAATAATGTATGTCTCATTACCTCAGAGGATGACCAACCATCTCAGTCAGCTTAGAAGGGAGGAAGGGAATATAAAACTCTTCAGTATATGCAAGCAATGCACAGTAGCCATAAGAATATCTGAAAAGCCACATATGTTGTATTCTCCACCCCTTTTTCTTTCTTTTGGTTGTATTAAATAAAGAAAGTACTATTTTAATATCCCTTACTTTTGTGTGTGCAGAAATTAATAATTGTAAAGACAACTAAGTCCTTTCCTTCAAGAAGCTTATAACCTAGCTTTGTTGAAAATTAAAAAAAAAATTCTGAAATAAACCAAATGAAAATGCATAATCCATAACTTAGTTAACATTGAACATAAAATTGTACCGTTGTGGCTCTTGGAATTTTTAATAATATAATTCCTCTTGGCATTTTCTTATTGACTACTGTGGAATAGCCAAGCGGATTATAAACCATTTTATGTCTTGTCTTTCAACTTAGTTACCTCATCGTCTCAGTTCATTTCATTGCCCTATAGTTTTCTAGACCCTGTTTAAATTCATCGACTCTCTAGCTGTTTTGTTTTGTTTCAATGGAGTCTTATTCTGTAAAAGACATCCTGGTAGGCTATTTTAAACTCATTTTTAGAGTTTTATCTGAGTGTGGTAAATGCTGTTATGATTAAAGCAATTGTTATATTAGATAAGGTTACTTACAAAATGTTGTGTTTGAAGAAAAAACTTACAAACACACCAGCAGCTGCACACACAGCCTTCAGAGTGGGTCACGTGAAAGGCTTCCAGCTGGACATGTCGGCACAGGATGACTCTGGAGGCTGAAGCAAAACCCACCCCAGTAAGACTGCTGCTTTTGTTAGCTTGCTTGCTCTCCAGGTGCCCAGTGTTTTCCAAGTATGGCAGCCATCGTTGCTCCATGGTTTATTTTTCACATGGAGATTATATCATAGAACATAAATCAAAGTGCAGGGTGTGCTTGTCATCAGCTCACTAATGTGCTTGCCATTTGACTTTATGAGATGAAGCCAATTTAATTGTATTTGTGACCCTCAGGAAGAGAGTTGTACATTTTCCTATGTCATGTGTATTCTCTGGTGATAAAAGCACATTCAATAAAACTAGAGCATGTTATTTTCCTCCTTTCTTGTGTAAAGTTTACAATGTTTTGAGAAAATATCGTGGAGCTTCCTTGAGATCCTGTGGCTTTCCGAAGTGTGACATCATGAGTTGTAGGTATTTGGTCTTTGTCTCTGGTTCTTGACATAGTCTTCTAAAAAACTCTAGTGATAGACTCCATTACAGTGTCTTTTGTTCTACTATTTGGTCTTTGTCCCTAGTTCCTGACACAGAGTTCTTAAATCTCTTGGAATTTCCTGGTTGATAGGAGCATCTTTTGTTGTAATGAAAGAACTCTTGGTGGTCCGCTCAATAGCTTCTGAATGGGACTTATCAGCAGTACGAATGTGTTTTGATAGAAGCCTAGAACTTTCAGCTTACCTCTCCAGCCTCTTAGAGAAGAGAGGGGTTGGATATTGAAATAAAAACAGATCACACTTACATAATGAAACTCCATAAAAATCCCTAAATGATGGGATTCAGAGTGCTCCTGGGTTTGCAAATTCATCCAGGTGTAGGAGGGTGATGCACCTTAATTCCATAGTACAGAAGCTAGGTTGATACCTCTTTTTCTGGCTGTTTTTGTCTTTTATAATAAACCAGTAAACATAAGAAAGTGCCTTTCTGAATTCTGAATCATTCTAGCAAAATATTTTACATGAGGAGGAGGTTATGGGAATCTCAGATTTATAGATAGTTGATTGAAAGTATAGACGGATCTGGGACTTTGCAACTGGTATTTGAAAATGGGGATAATCATGTAGGACTAAGCATTTAAGCTCTGAGGACTGTGTTAACTCCAGGCTGCTAGTGCCAGATTGAATTGAATTGTTAAATACTTATATGGCTTCCAAAAAAAAACAGAGAATTGGTTGTTGGTATTGGAAAATACCTCAAGATGAGAAAATTAAAAGGTTCCTTTCTAATTGTGCATTTATTATCCTCAGGGGGATTCAGAGATATACAAATGTATTACGGCTGTGCTCTGCACTAAAACCATGCCCTTTAAAAGCAATTAAGGATTAGATGGTAATTATCATGACAGAGATGATGTAAATAAGATTAATAGTCATAATTTATTGAGTGCTAAGATCAAAGTGCTTTGATTACGTTATTACATTTAATTTTAAGACCTTTCTAAGAGAGACCTACCATTATCTTTTCCACTCTGCAAATGAAGGAACAGTCTTGCCAATAATAAATAACTCTCTTAGGGCTACACATCTAGTGTGGACCTGCTTCTGAGCCCAAGTAGAAGAAAAGGAGCTTCTGTAAACATTTCCCAAACTGATGGCCACGAATGTGGGAGGAGTAGCTTCCACTTATCAGCGAGGCTAAGCAGCAGAGCCCTCAATTTGCTGACCAGCTCAGGAGGTAAAACCACATTCAAAAAAGTATAAATATTGTCCTCTGAGGGCAAAATGGAAAGATGTGAGAGGAGGATGATCAGTAGGAGGTTGAGTCAAGGGGGTGGGGAAGGGAGCCCAGGGTGTTTTCTGGATATATATACTAGAGGGACTAATGGTGTGAAGAGGAAGGGTTCCTAGAGCCAGAGCAGGAAGTGTTCAGCTTTCCATGATATTTCCAAGGGAAATGTGTAATAGAAATAGGTTGGAAAGACTTGAAACTTTGTAAGATTAACTTCAGGCTGATATATGCTGTTGGACCTGAAATTTTAAAGTAGTGATCAGAGGCTTGATTTTTAGGGCTGATGCTAGCTAGATGAAGCCCTGGGATCAGAATCTGGATTCCTTGAAGTAGAGGACTATGACTTGAGTTTTGTAAATCCTCACTGCAAATGTGTCTATGGGTAGTGACGTCCTCACAGGATGAATGGTCTTTGTCGTGTGCTGGAGGTTGTACGTCTAAGATGCAGAGTTGTGTTCTATGCTGGTTGAGTCAAAAGCAAGGGTAATAGTCCATTGTGTACATATACCACATTTTCTTTATCCATTCATCTGTTGAAGGACACCTAGGTTGGTTCTGTAGTTTAGCTATTGTGAATTGAGTTGCTATCAACATTGATGAGTCTGTGTCAATGTAGTATGCTGACTTTAAGTCCTTTGGGAATAAACCTACAGGTGGGATAGCTGGGTCAAATGGTGTTTCCCTTCCAAGTTTTCTGTGGATTCTCTATACTGCTTCCCAGAGTGGTTCCACCAATTGTAGTCCCACCAGCAATGTATGAGTGTACCTTTTTCCCTGCACCCTCACCAACATTTACTGTTGCTTGTATTCTTGACAATTGCCATTCTGATTGGAGTGAGATGAAATCTTAGAGTAGTTTTGATTTGCATTTCTCTAATTGCTAGAGATGTTGAAAATTTTTTCATACATTTTTGATCGAGTGTATGTATTTTTTTGTGAAGTGTCTGTTCGGTTCCTTAGCCCATTTATTTATTGGGTTATTTGTTCTTTTGGTGTTAAGTTTTTTTGAGTTCTTTATATATCCTGGAGATTAGTGCTCTATCTGAGGTGCACGTAGTAAAGATTTTCTTCCATTATGTAGATTCTCTCTTCATGTTATTGATTATTTTTTGCTGAGAAGCAGCTTTTTAGTTTGATTCCATCCCATTTATTGATTGTTGATTTTATTTCTTGTACCTTAGGGATCTTGTAAGAAAGTCAGATCCTCCACAGAGTAGATTTGGGCCTATTTTTTCTTCTATTAGGCACAGGTCTCTGTTCTAGTGCCTAAGTATTTGATGCACTTTTAGTTGATTTTTGTGCAAGGTGAGAGGTAGAGGTTTAATATTACTCAGCCTGGAAATTATGGCTTTTTCAGGTAAATGGCTGAAACTGGAGAATATCATGCTAAAAGAAATAAGCCAATTTCCAAAAGACAAAAGGTTGAATGTTTTCTCTGAAATCTGGAAGCTAATTCACAAAAAGGTGGGGTGGGAACTAGGGAAAAATAGAGGTACTTTGGATTACGTAGAGGGGAGTGAAGGGAGGGGAGGGGGTATAAGGGTAGGGAAAACAGTAGAATGAACTGGACATTATTACCCTATGTACATATGTGATTATACCACCAGTATGATTCTACATCATGTACAACCATAAGAATGAGAAGTTATACTCCAATTATGTACGATGCGTCAAAATGCATTCTACTGTTGTGTATAACTAATTAGAACAAGCTAAAAAAAATAAAGATATTCTTTCAGGCTCAAAAAAAAAACAGAAAAGAAAAGAAAAAAAGGAGAAAAGTAATGGCGAGCTCTCACCATTTGAGCAAGAAAAGAGGAGCTGGAGAAAGAAGAGACATATTTACCACCATAGTATCAGCAACATTATGTATAATATTTATTTTAATCTTGAAACAATGTGCTAGTTGGAAGTTATTTCCATTTTATAGTGGAGAATAAAACATGGGACTTGGATAAATTTGAAAAAATAGACCAAGGTTATATAAATTGTGCGTAAATCTGGGATTAAAATCCAGCTCAACTGACTCCCGAAACTTTGATTTTAACATAATAGCATATGGCCAGGCATATTTTCAGTGGTTGGAAGTCTATTCCCTAAGTCTGCTAATATAAACTGTAGATACATGTTCATATATGAATCTTATCTACATCTTTTGCAAAGACAGAGGCAACTTCTGTGACCCATGAACTTTCATTTTCCTGAAGTTGGCCTCAATATTTTAGTGATTGTACATTTATAGCTAGCTTTCACACAGTATTTTCCAGTATCATTATTAATAATTCTGATAGATGATGTGAGGGTGGGCTTGAAATGGAAGTTCAGCAACTTTCAAGACCTTGATTTTTCATTCTTCAGAAATGTTGGGAAACATCTGCTGTCATCTCATCTGTTCTGACTGCAGAGTTCCTCAGACCTACCCACCCACACATCAGCACAGCTTCGTTGAGGTCCTTTAAAGTAGAAGCAGTAAACAAGGAGGAAGAATCCAGTCACAAAAATCAGTCCAGAGCCTGAGAGGTCCTGCTAAGTCCCTAATCCCTGCTCCCTTGCTGTTGTGATTTCCATGTGGATTTAGCATAGCACTTTATACACTGCATTACATTTGTTTAATCACCAGTACAAACCAAGTATCCAAACCAAGGGCACTGTTCTCATCCTTTTGCCCCTATGCATTCCTAATTTTCCTTTCCTTTCTTTCTTTTTTATTTTTTTTTGTACCAGGGATTGAACCTAGGGGTGCTTAACCACTGAGCCACATCCCCAACCCTTTTTTATTTTTCATTTCATTTTGAGACTGGGTCTTACTCAGTTGCTGAGGGCCTCATTAAGCTGCTGAGGCTGGTTTTGGACTCTCAATCCTTCTGCCTCAGTCTCCCAAGCTGGGATCACAGGCATGCACCACTGTGCCTAGATATTTCTAATCTTTTTAAAGGTATCTAAGTAATTGTCAAAGTGAACAATCAGAGCTCAAAAGGTTAGCAGTTTTCCAGGGAGGCCTAACTGAAGGCTCATTCACTAGACACTTCATTTCAATGGGAGGTAATGAGTTCCTAGCTGGAGATGTTGAAATGTGGGCAAGGAAGAACCCTTGACTGAGAATGTTGCAGATGACATCTGAAAGGTTCCTTTCTCAATTTGGGGTGCAGTTTCCATGGTCTAGGTACTCGTCCCACCTCTGTCATTTTCCATAAATTTGCACAAAGTCCTTGACTCCACTGCTTAGTTCATTGTTTTACTGCATAACCAGGGAACATTTGCTAATCTTTAGGATGATTTAAATCTTGAGGGTTCTT
The DNA here is from genome assembly GCA_020662805.1 of Glaucomys volans. Taxonomy (NCBI): domain Eukaryota; kingdom Metazoa; phylum Chordata; class Mammalia; order Rodentia; family Sciuridae; genus Glaucomys; species Glaucomys volans. The sequence goes on along the minus strand of JAJEJO010002505.1, from coordinate 538,517 downwards.
TGACTTTTATGAATTACCTCATGAACAATGAATGTATTTCCTGGGTTATATGTGCATTCTTCCTTAGGAAGGAGTCTATGTCTTGAAACACCAAACCTAAATAACTTTAAATCATAACGAACAAATGGAAGTAATAAAGGCACTGGAAATCCATTTTCTTCAGTGTTAATGTCTGAGAATATTAAAAAAATAATTTCAGTGGTAGCACCTTGCATTGAAATGTTATTTAAAACATTTACATCATATAGTCAAGTATACCTCCTCCATTCTAATGAAAATAAGTGGCATGTTTCTTTTGAGATTTTTGTCCCCAAAGAGAGATTCCCAAAAATAAACCCAATGGTTCAGATGCATAATAAAGCAACTGTCTTTCTGTGTACAGACAGACGATGATTGAGGGTAGAAGGAGGATACAGAAGGGAGGGGAAATGAGAACTGAACGAGATGTTGTTCAGCATGAATGAGCTTTTCTTTTTATCCTTCTCTGTCCTAAATAGCCTCAGTTGGACTACAGCTTAGTCTCTTGTTTTAAGTCACCTGGCTCTGAGTAATCTTGAATTTTTTTTAACCTTTCTGAGCATCAGTTCCCTTGGCATAAAAAGGACATCAAAAAAGACCTATGTCATAAGATGGTTGTGAGGATTCAATTAAAAAAATACATGAAAGGTGGTTAGAAGAGTGCTTAGCACATGGCAGGCATTCAATAAATGTTAGCTTAATTACTGTCAATGTTGTTATTGTGTATTCTGGGTTGGAGCTAGGGTAGCAGAGCCAGAGCAACTTTATCTCATACTTAGAAATAAAATGGCTCAGAGTTATTTTGTGATGCATGGAAACCTCTCCAAGCCTTTTAATTCCATTTAAACTGTCTGCCGCTTTCACCCCCAACTTTTTGTCTTCACTGTTAATATACTTGACTTCAGTGGAGTTCAAACTATCCACACTGGTGCTATGGCAAAGTCTTGGGTGGACTCGAAAGTCCTTATTTGTCCAATTCATCTCCCATATCTTCAAATATCTTTGGGTTGCTAAATTGAAACCCACCTGAAACTCAGATCCAAAACAAGTTATTTTTCTTCCTATTTCTATTCCTCTATTAGGGATTCTGCAGGTTGCTTAAGAATTAGAAAGCTCTTCAACATTGATGACATACTGCTGATTGGAATGGGTCAGGGATTCCACAGTGGGAGTTTCCTATTGTGTTTGAGGATAAGAATGGAGCAACTTAGTTGCCTCCCACCCTGGGGAGTCTGTAATTCTATAGCATAGACACAGGCTGAGTCTAAGAAAATATCATTGTGAAAGAGTCCCATGTTTTCAGGCATGTTTATTAAGTCCCATTTAGATGTCCTTCTAGTTCTAAAATCTACATAAATCCTTCTATTAGTGTGTGTGATTTTAAAATATAGATACTAATGCCTATAGATATTTGCTTATTAAGTTTATAGTTTTTAAGTTGATAGTTCAGGAAAATCTTTATGGTAAATGGAAAAGAGTCTTTTTCTTTCCTCCATGTTTCTTTTGAACAAGCCAGAGTGAAAAAGAAAACAGGGAACATTGATTAATACTGATGTTTTGATTGTTTTGGTGTTATTAGAAATACCATAACTAAAGCAAATGATATTTTGAAATTTTAGGCTTTTCATTATTTAATTGGGATGTGAAGTATTAACTGAGAAAGGTGAAGCAAATAAAGTGAGAAATACATTGTGGCATTGGTCAGTATGTGCTGTGATTATGGGTTATGGGTTTTCTTCTGTCTATATATAAGCACCTCACTGTAATTCTGGCTGAGGAGCTCAGGAATGAATTTAGACTTTAGGATTGCAGTGACCTCTTTCTAATAAGTTGTTCTGTGACTAAATATTTTTGGGGTATACTGCAAGAAAGAGCCATCTTAAAATTAAAAAAACCCTGCTATTTATGAGAACTTGCTATAAACTTGACTAGTTTTATACCAATTTCCCATAATAGCAATTTTTTGGATGTTATTTTTGGATTCTTATTGTAACACTCACTCCTGCCTTATTTGTGTCTGCACTTGTGTAGTTCCTTTGATAGCACACTTTTTACTGCATAATTAAGGGATATTTGCTATGTCGTTCAGCCTGGGATGGTAGTAACTCCCATCCTTCCACAGGGTAAGCTGAGTCACTTCCTGAGGATGGGGTTCTGTTAGAGCTGTGGTTCACTTGGGAGAGAGGCTAGTCCCTCAGACCAGAAGCTGGAAGGAGTGGGAGTGTGCTGTTGGGCATTAGAGTTAAAGTCCTTCTGGAATCATGGAGACATCACAGTGACTGCCTGGGGTCTGTGAACAAAGAAGGATGCTGTGGAGTTTGAGGCTCTGAATAAGACCTTGATACTAACATCTGGATATTGTCTTTTTTCTGGGGCAGGAGTTAAATATGGAATGGGCCAGGTTTTAGGAGAAAATCAGCTAAAATAGCATTCAACAAAAACAACATCAACAAGTACAACAATAATTTACATTTCTTTAAGCTAAACTGTTCAATTTCTCTAACTGACTTTAGCTTTCTTTTTTCCTTTGCATCTTTCAGGGACTTAATTTTTGTCATCTCCCTGACCCCCAATTCCCCAATTCCTATATGGAAGCCATCATGTCAAAGTGTGCCTGTTTTGGAAATGGGCCTTAAAGAGATGATAAAATGAGATCATTAGGGTGGGACTTAATCTGAGTGGTGTCCTTACAAAAAGGGAAAATGTGTATATACAGAGGGACAGTAAGAAGGTGGGTATTTGCAAGTCAAGGAGAGAGGCCTCAGGAGAAACCAGAGCTGCCAACACCTGGATGTTGGTCTCCTAAGTTCAGTAACAGAGAAATAGATGTCTGTTGTTTAAAGCACCCAGTCTGTGGGGTACTTAATGTTATGTCCGCTCAAACAGACCAATGCAGCAGCTCATAAAAAATCTCTTCCAAGTGTCAACTGGATTCCCGAGAGCTGAGGAGAACCCATGGGAGGATTTGCTCTGCTCTCAGGGAGGGGTTCAGTGTGAAAATGGAACAACCAGGGCACAGAAACCAATGGGAAAGATATGGAGGGACAGGTAAGATTTGTGATACTGTTGTCCTGTTGCTTTTGCTCATGAGGCATGGGAATTCTCTTTTTCTTTTTTGAGAAAGAAGACAACTTCCCTCTAATTATCAATTGTAAATTGATAAAAATCAAGAAAAGGAAGTGGAGGATAAAAGTGAATTGCATTGATCAGTTCAGTTGCCTTCTGTACAGTTTTAAATAGAATTGTTTAAAATCTATGTGTGATTATAAGCACATGCACAGACATACACACAGACCCCTGCTTTTAAGTCCTTGGGAAATGGTTTCTTAGAAACTGTCATAATTCTGAGAGGTCTGCTTTTCCTTCAGCAGGTATCTGTAGAAACCAGAAACTGAAATAAAGCAATGATTCAGGCAATAGTGGAGACCTGCACAGATAGTGTCACTTAGATACCTTTTCCATGTGGCTAAAATGATAAGATGAATGATACTATTTATGTATTAATATTCTTATAATATGGGGACAGTTTTAGATAAAAGGACCTGTGCTTTTATTTTGCACTTAGGATAAGTACTATGAGACAATTACACACTGTTAATAGTTATTAAAAATAGATTGACAGTTTATTGCATTTTTTTGTATGCTTATTAATGACTTTTCTGTATTAGGATATAATTCTTGATCCTCTATATTGTTATATTCTTCAAATTATTAAAATTTAATGGATTATTAAACGATAAAAAGTTAAAGCATTTCCAATTTCATACACATTTTGATTTTCAAAAAATTTCAACCAAAGAAAAGAAAAAAACTGAAGAAAAATTACATATCCTTTGTGGTGTGTCACTTCTTCCCCCACTTCAAATCAGGAAAAGGGCTTCCAAATTCTAGAGGAAAATATTTTTTCATGTCTTATATAAAAGTTTGTTATTGATTTAGCCTGGTTTAGCTAGAGTGGGCATTTCATCCTAATTGCATTTTCCAATGTATTTATTTTCTAATTCTGCTGTAACAAATTGTCGCAAAGTTTGTGACTTAATATACATTTCTTACAGTTCTGGAAATTGGTGTGACTGGGCTAAAAATGCAGATGTTAACTGGCCTGTGTTCCTTTGAAGGCTCCAGGGGAGAATGCCTTTTCCAGCTTCTAGAGGCTGCCTGCATATCTTGACTCCTGGGTCCTTCCTCCATAATTCAAGCCTTCCAAATCTCTTTCTTTTTGACCTCTGCTTCTGTCTTCACATCCATTCTCCAACTGATCTTATTGACATCTTCTCACAAGGACCCTTGCAAGAACATTGGGCACAATGGAGAATAATCCCGGATAGATTGTCTTCCATCCCAGAATCATTTACTTCACATGCAAAGTTTCTTTGGTCATTTAAAGTAGCATATTTACAGATTCTGGGTGTTAGAATGTGAACATCTTTGGCAGGGAGCATTGCTCTGCTTACCATACACACCAAATTAAAAAACTTTCTTACTGTTGAATGGATCTATTAGGCCATAAGGAGTTAAAATTCTGTGACATTTTAATGGATATGCAGTTGTAGTCAATTTAACAGTTGTCTCCGATTTCACAGAGAACTGCTATAGATATGAAAACTGCCTGATGGGTGAAATTGTCAGAGGAAATACAGGTTCATAATGTATTATTTGGAATTCTTAGGACCATCTGTGTTTCTGATTTTTAAAAGGTAATATGGTTCACAACTATATTACATAATGTTCTCAGGGGGCTCTGTAACTACATTAACTACTATTTCTGCAGTGAAACATGAATGTTGAATATTCAAATCAGATTTTTGCCACATCTTGACTTGCAAAAAACATTCTGTTTCTAAAACCTTCTTGATTTTGTAATTATGTCCATTAATGTTGTTTAGAGAAGACCGAGAGCCAGAAAACACATATATACATACCAGCACAAACAACTTTAATGTAATTGTCAAGTACATGGAAATGAATCAGAAGAAAAGCAAGGTCAGATATAGCCAGAAGTTTACTAGGTATTCTATTAATTTCTTTTCCCACTGTTCTTGTGTAGCTGGAGAAAACAAATATAGATGAATAAATTATTAGAAATTATTCTTGGAACAGATCTTTTTGTTAAGCCAACATATATATGGTGGGAACTCTACTCTGGGGAAAAGATAATTCCACCCCCTCTCCCCTCCATTCATGGAAACCAACTCTTTCATGAATGAGCCCTGGAAGGTGGGGTGGGGTCTGTCAGTATGTTTAAGGGAGGCTCTGAACAAGTCCCCCCGTGGAAAAGCACAGTAGGGCTTCTGAAATCATGTTTCCAAGAGTGAATAGAAGGACTGGGCCTGTGGGCTAGCCCTGACTCTGAGTTAGGAATTGGGATGGAAAGTAAATGGTTTTAAGTATGTTAGGTGATTGGTGCTAAAATATCTCTTCTGACTCAGACCTCTAAATGTGGCACTGAGCCTACAGAATGGCTGTGTATGAATTGAAAGAACTAGTGGATCTTTTGGTGCATATATCTTCTGAGGTATAGAGCACTCTCAACAAAGTTTAATACAGGTTGAGCATCTCTAATCCAAAAAATCCAAAGTGCTCAAAAATCTGAAACTTTTTGAGTGCAGTTATAAAGTTTTGGGAGGGTTTGGTTTTGAGATTTTTCAGATTAAGATGCTCAGGTGGGAGAGTTTAAACAAATATCCCCAAATCCAAAAATCTTGAAAATCTGGAACACTTCTGTTCTTAAGCATTTCAGAAAAGGGGATAATCAATTATATATAAAAATGCCCCTCTGTATCAGTAAGAAAAGGCTAAGCCATGCAATAGTAACAAATAGCCCTCAAGTCTTAAGCAGTAAAATATTTTTTCACCCTGTTCTCCCTACACCTACTCTGTGGCATTACTGGTCATCTTGGCAGAGTGCTCTAGGAGTGTCATGTGGCTAATAAATGCTTTCCCCTAGAACAGATACATGTCACCTCTGCTCTAACTCATTTGACCAAAATTTGTCATGTGGTACCTCTGAAACACAAAGAGGCTAGCTAGGAAAGGCAACCCTGTCATGTTCTCAGAAGGCAGTGAAACTAGGAATATTTGGCAAATGGCACCAATGTCTATAACCTCTTTGAAGAACTGGTATACCTAGAAATGTTCTCTGAATGAGCAAGAATAGAAAATTTGGGCTCAGTCTCTGGGTTCCAGAGATTTTAGCTAGTCTCATCAGCAAAGGCTGCTCTGATCAGCTCTTCTCAGATGGTTCAGATCCATGGTACTACTTCTTCACCACAGCCAGCAGTTCAGAAACAGAAGCTTTCTGTCACCTGTGCTGGGATAAGTTCGCTCCAGGTGGATGAGTCCCAACATCATAAGAGTTTTTACCGCCAGGGTCAAAGTTTTGAAGAAGAGACTTCTTGACTAGAGGAAGTGGGACCTGATTGTCCTCACTACTGGAATAGCATGCTTTGCTGAACAGTCCTTCAACCATGACCCCATGCACAAGTGTCCACGATGCCACCATTCCTGTCTGAAGCATCTAGTGCATTGGACTATTTTCTTTCCCCATCAGGTACCCATCTCTCCTTGCCATCCACCTCTGCACACTTGCACTTTCTCTAGTTAGTCCATATACATAGAGATCTGTGTATATGCAAAGGAGAGGGAATTGGGCTTTTAGGTACATTTGCAATGAGAGCTATAAATGGAACCCCTTTTTGCACCTCAAGCTATACAGTTACACCATCAGCAGTTCAAGCAAACTTCCATTCTTCACATTTATGATTAAACATTAACATTTACTTAACTGTCTTCAGTGGAGTTAGGATTGCTTTTATTTTGTTTTCCCTTTTGTTTGCTGAATATGGATGCCATGGAATTGGTTGGTAACAAGCAATAACAAATGTAAAGGATTGTTTCTTGCAAATGTATTAACTTTAAACACTCTACTGCACATGCAAGGGAATATATTTATAAGCTGTGCAGTGTTCCAAATTTATTTAACAGTAAGAATCTATGTGGTTGGAGTCAAATGTTAAGTGGTTAAATAAAGTATGCATCACCAGCTCACCATATCCAATTGGTATTGATTAATGCACTGCTACTGAAAAATTTCCTCATATAGATATTCACAAGGATCTTCTCTGCTATCGCTGTTCTTATGCTACCATCTTCAGATGAGAAATTCTTCTCTTTCTACGGTGAGATTGTGTTAAGTGCTTCATCTCACTCTAGTGAGACAAATGATGACGTTTTAGAGATGCTTGCTGAAATGCCATGTTACACTATTTGCTGTTTTCAATTATTTTGGCATTAAACAGCATGAGTAAATAATTTGTTTTTTAGTCACTCATTCCTCTTGCAACTAGGTATCTGCCATACCATATATTCAACTTACCAAATTTTATTCTACAAATGTATTTGGGTTCCTATAATTATTTAATATCAGAGCAGGAATACTAATGACCAGGTGGTCAGGAGACCAGAGTTGAGTTCCAGTTCTTTTACTATATATTTGAAAGCTTTGGTCTTGTTGGCTCCTGAGAACCCTGCTTTTTGTCTGTGAAATCAATATCTTAAATAATTCCAAGGTTCATTTAGTTTGAAAATGATCTGATTCAATACATTCATCACCAATTAGAGATCCTAGGAGTTTTGAGGTTGCTTAAATTATTTGGCATTGAACTTCTAGTAATCTAAAAAGTTTTATTTTCTGTTCTTAAATTGAGATTAATATTTCATTTGTACAATATATGCATTTATTTATCATTTTATTTATTAATATGTATGACATAGTACAACATAGTATGTAGTATCTAATAGATTTATATGTATACTGACATAGGTTTATTTTGGTTTCTATTATTATATGTAAACATGCTTTTCTGCTTCCCTGCAACATATACTAACATATGCAAATCAGAATTAATAATTAATTGAGTTAGTAAAGAGGAATAAATTGAAGAGAGGCATAATCATTCACTATAGAATTTTTATGTGTTTTTAATTTAAAGATATTTTCCGAGAGCATTGAATTATTTGCCCACAAATTATTAGCTCTTTAACAAAGAAACTGAAAGGGAGGGGGAGTGCCCAAGAAAATTGAACTCACAGGTTTTGGAATTCATCCTCCAGGAAGGTCTAACGAGATTTGAAGGAGAGGATGAAGACTTATGGCTTTCTCTTTACTTGCAGGATTATTATATAGAAGAATAATTTTATTCTGTGTGGCTCTGAGGGTAGAACAGAGTCAATTTTGAGCATTTGTTCTTTTGTTCAATAAATATGTATCAAGAGCCTTCTCTGTGAAGTGTGCCTGTGTAGGCAGAGCAGCACCCTTCTTTCCAAAGTGTTTGCTGGACTGGAAAGGTAGGGGAAAGTGACTTGTTACAGTATGAGCAAGATCACCACTTCTGCAGCTAGATAGGGCATTGAGCTCCCAGCATGGACATGATTTTGGGAGAAAATGGATTTTGTTAAGGAATTAAAGGAAAGAATCTTGCCTCATGTAGGAGGAACTAATTAGTAAGTTATCCCTTCTGATTCTTGAAGTTCCCTGAAGAGTATAGGTGGTTTGATTTGACTGTTTGTAATTCAAAGAATGTTTTTCCAGTGAACTGTACAGGTGGGGCATTTGGTGGGATAAGGTGGCATAAGATAACATAACTTTCTTTTTCTCTTAATTAATCCTAAAAAATGCCTCACAATTGGCCTGTGAAAAAGATAAAAGTAATCCCATTGTTGACAGGACACCCCATGGCCTATTTGGCTTGTGGTAAGAGGTTCTGTGATTACAATGTCAATTAAGAATGTGGGAATAATGAGACCAAAAAACAAACAAAACTCACTAACAGAGGGTTTTCTAAATGGTTTCAGCATTTAAGCTTTAATAAAGTGTCCAAATGTCCTGTGTTTGTTTTGCATACTTCTTTGAAATATTGGTTAAAAAGTATGAGCTGTAGGAAAAGATGCATGCTTGATATATTTTTCTATTAATAGCATTGAAATATTAATTTTGTTATTTAGGTATATAATACTTCCATTGATTATAGCTATTACAGAAGTCTACTAAAACATGACACTAACATAGGGTTTCTTTTATCCCTTCTGATTGTCATACCATCCCTAGTTACCTATACAGACTGTGAATATTACCTCATTGTCATAAGGAGCAAACTATGTAATCATTTACTAGTGCACATTTATAGACAAAAATGACTTTTGGCTTTAAAGAGTTATTTTAAAAATTATTTGTAGATATCTTCTTAATATATCAAAGGAGCCTATTTAAGCCAACTATTTATTAAAAATATATTTGAACATTTATATGGATGTTTAGGGTTTAGTTTTGTTGGTTTGATTGTAGATTCTCACCAGAATATTTTGTTTTTCAGACCTGAAGTCACCTAATAACATTCATGGTACTTCCATAAAAGAAAGCTGTTCATTATAGGTGAATAACCAATGTGTGTTCTAAGTGAGCAATGGAGAATTCTTTATTTTTCACAGTAACTGATAATGGCATCTGAGTTTGGAAGGGGTGGTGGTGAAGAGCTTAGGTTCTGGAGAAAAGCATAAATAATGATAGGCATAGAAATTTCTCCATTAAAATGGCAAAATAACAATTTCTTCATAGTGTCCTATAGGAATCAAATGAGATAACGCATGTAACCTGCTTGACACCTACGTAATGTCATTATATTAAACAACATTAGAAGATGCTGCACAGACATAGCTATAAATCTTATGGAGTTGGATTGACTAAGCTCCAAGGTTCAGAATTTAAGAAATTCCATTTTTCTAAAAAAACAAAACGAAACAAAACAAACCCACCAATAATAACAAGAAGAATGATCACCTCTCATCCCTGAAATCTATTTATGACTTGCTTCCTCCTAGAGTAGATATCCTACTTTGGACTTTAATTTCTTGCTCTTACTGGATATAATCAGTGTTCTAAAATGAATTAGCAAGGGCAAGATTGTGGGACTAGATTTCTTGATCATACAAGTTCCTTAGATGCCCTGGTTATCATCACTTTGCTTACTTTACCCTTGGGGTCCAGTCCTGCTCTCTGTAACTCCTGTGCAGCTCTTTGGACACAAGACACCTACACGTGTCAGCAGCCCCCTCTACCTGGGAACTGCACTGCCCCAGCTTCTCTTAGGTCTGGCCTTAAGTACCTACTTGGCTGCCTCAGCAAAAGCTTCCTTTTGTGGACCATTCAACCTCTCTGTCCTTATATCCTCTCCTCCTCCTTTCTTTCATGAGAGTTAGGGATTTTCTTCACATCAGGTAAGGTTAAGAATACTTTTTTTATATTTGTTTTGTGTAAAATTGCTGCATTTCACAGATACCTTCATCATAAGTTCTTGAAACTCTCCCTAAGTGCTTAAGGTTTTATAGAATAAATTTAGAACTGTTGAGTCTTCCATACTTCCAAAGTCAAGGTGAGGGGGAGGGGAAGAAATACATTGGGAAAATTAGTGTTGGTTATTAAGAATTTAATCTTATACTTGCTATTTATTGAAATTAATATATATCTCATTTAGAATGTCATTCTGCTACATACTCAACATGTGCTAGGTCTTTTATTTACTTAGGACTCAGCTAATTATTGAAAGAGAAGTTGCAAAAGACAGATTGGTTCAGCTACTAAAGAATTTGGACTTGGGAGGAGATAAAAAATGTATACACAGTAAAAAAGTTGACATGAAGAAATATGAATTAAAAATGGCAAGATGAATGGGAGCTGCTGTCCCAGTGATTTCCTAATAAGAGGAGGTGATGGTGGCCTATATAGTTTCACAAATTTTCTATCAGTTCTGTTTGACATCTTCCACCCTTTTCCTTCATTTTATAATTAATACATAGAAGGTTAAACTGGATTTCACCAATAGTAGTAAGACAATAGACAGTTTCTCTTAGTAAGGACTATCTGGGATATAATTGTGAGCTTCAATCAAATGATAAGATTTGGTAATTTAGCTAAAATGACCTGGCACTGGGGCCCATACAGAATCTAATGGAAGAGGAAGATGCAGGGCTCAGGTAGGAACAAATGATGGACAGCTAAAGGTGTGAGATGATGAAGGAAGGAATTGGTGGTGGCAGTGTCATCAAGACTCAGGAAAAGAAACCTAAGGGGTAACCATCAGGGCCCCATCTCTGTTTTTATATATTTTATTGTGTGTTGGCTGCTATTCTGAGTACTTCCTGAACATTCACTCATTGAATCCTCACAATAACTATGAGGTAAATACTCTGGTCCTCCTTCTATAGATGAGGAAACTGAGTCACACGGGCAGTTACCCAGCCACGGAGGTAGAAGCAGTGGAAATAGGCTTTGGATATGGGTGATGTGGCTTTGTAGCTTGTGCTCTTGTGAACTAAGTCTCAAACAATTCCAGGGTAAATTAAAAGAACCCAGAACAAATTGGATCTAGGTGGTAAAGAAGCAGAATTCAAAGCTGGCTCCCTGGGTTTAATCCTGGACAGTTGAAAGCACTGTTGCAATAATGACAGAAAAAATGAAGGGAAGCTGTTTCAGTATTACCTTTTATGATATAGTAAGCCCAGGGCTATATAGTTCAGTTGTTTTGTATAATTTCATTTGCACATTGATTTTGGAAAGCTCTTATTTAGAGATTTCTCCTTCCTCCAACATCCACTTTCAACTTTATGAAATATGCAGTCCTCACTGTCTTCATGAAAGAGTAAAGGTCTTCTATAATCCAGGGGGTACCTTAGAAAACAAAGCATAAATTTCTCATCTTTGTGTTTATTGATAAAATTTAACCATCACTCTCAGGCAATAATGTTTTGGACTCCTCTCCTAAACATTTTGTTGATGGGGTAATCATTTGAAAATGAATCATATTTAGTAAGATTTGCAAGGATTAATTGGCAGGGAGTATTCCATCCATAAGTCTCAAGGTTGTGAGTTTTAAGTAAATACGTTGTAGCTCTGTCCTTTGATTCTATTTGTTGCTCCCATTTTGCTGAATTTCAGATGATTGACAGCAGCATTTGGAGTTTCCTATAATGGCATTCTAATAATAGCAGAGTTTTAAATTACTTTAATGAAAAAGATTCATTGAGTGCTTGAAATTGGTTATTTTGATAGGTAGGATAATAGGTACAAGCTCAGTGAGATCCACTTATAGCAGAATTTCCTTTGCTAAAATGATCCATTTTTGCTACTCTCCTGAAATCAATACCACTTTGAAATGTCATTTAGGTGGGCACAGACCATTTTTTAAAAGTGCATTATTCAGCATGTCTTTAATTGCCTGGTAGTGATACAAAAAATACACAATGGTTCATTAGTATTGACAAAAGAACTGCTATGCAATTGTCCATGAGGTTAAAGATCACAATTAGAAGTGCTTTAATATATGTGGCTGTTTGAAAAGAGTGCAGAAAAGCTTTTGATACCTTAATTTTTTGCAGAACTGGGTTTTATAGCTTTAAGAAGAAATCTTTTATTATTATTAGAATTTGATTAAGCTGTAAGTCAGCAAATTTAGTGAAAAGGATGTGAGACTCTAAGCATAATGAAAGCAGGGATGGTATTTGTCCTGTGAGTTCCTGTGGTTCTCAAGTTTAGATACTATCTCTGGCAGAGTCTGGAGTTCAGTAAATGTTGAATGAACTACCTTGCAAATGAATTTGGAGAAGACTTGTGAATTAAATAGGGAGTCATCAATGAGCCAACAGCAGACAGCAAGCTCTTATAGAGAACAGTCTCACTAGTTAAGTCTGGCCTTTGGATTGTGAATTTTCTTAACATAGCCTTCAGGTTTTGCCTTGCTACACTCTAGTTTTTTAGAAATCACACTTTTTTGCCACATGATGGCACCGTTGCAATTATGATGGAATTTTAACTAAACTGAAGGAGTGAATTTTTGACACATTCCATTAAATGCTCATCTTTTGATGGAGTGTACATGAGACATTATGCAATTGGCCTATAAATGCACGACAGAATGTTAAATATGCACTTTTTCCTGTGAAAATCTTAATCTTAATTCCAAATTTAAGAACAACTCCCCTATTCATGATTTTTGCTTTTTCTGCACTGTAAACCTTCTCCAATCAAATGCAAATGATTGGTTAAAAATAAAACTGGGTTATTAACAATGATTCAAGTAAATTGGAAAAGTCAAGTTGATGTAGTATTATTAAATTTTAAGAAATGTTATTTCTCATAGCATTAGAGATTTGTGATCTTAAGCTGCATCCTCTGAGCTACTCTGAAATTCTAATAATATGGAGGAAATTAAGTAGTTTTTGTGCCGAATGGCTTTTTCTTAATGTTTCCATCATATTTACTTTTACCATAGTTTTTCTGGTATTTAGATTGAGATGTCACTGATGGCCCTATCCTTATCCTGAAAGAGACTGGAAATTCAGTCTGAGTTCAGGCTACACAATCACCCCTCAGCACGGCAGTATAATTCCATGAGGCCAAGGTGAGGCAGAGATAGTGATTTGGGTACCAGTAGATGGTTCATCCTTCTCAATACTTCCTGAAGAGTCTTAGACAAGCAATGAGTTGATTTCTCATGATAGATCCTTAATTGGATTTAGAAAACAAGGAGCTGATTATTTTCATCCAATATCCCTCCTACTACTTTTCCTTCTTTAGACTCAAAATTATTTAAAATGCTACCTTCCTGTTTAATAGAAAAATTATTGTAAAAGTTACATTAAATGGACATTCTTAGGAAAGCATCCAACGTTGTCTTCTCTGAGAAAGATCTGTCTTCTCTGGATGTGGGATTGTGCATCTGGCTCCTTCCTTGACAGATATATTTATATATATGAAATCTCTCAGCAAAGAAGTGCCGAATTAAAAAAAAAAAGCTGTGTTGATATTAAATCACAGAGAGTGAACTGCCTAGTCATGTAGTTCAAACCAAAATCCATCTTTTATGCCTTGCTTATAAAATATATTATTGCAATTCTGTATTTTATCTTAATTTATTTAGACTTGTACTTTGTTTTAAATGTTAAATATTTTTTCAGAGATTTTGTATAATTTAAATGTAATCTTCCATTTTCTTCTTACATAAATTAATAACATATTAGAAGACTTTGGTTAAATGGTTAGAATCCAATAACTTGAGATCAAATATTATAGAATCACAGTGTAGTTTTTTTTTTTTTTGTAAAGCATTTGTATTTCATCCAGAAATAAGTAAAAGAGGTAAACACATTCATTAAGGTGGCATGAGGATTCTTAGACCATGGTTTTGAGTGAATGAGTTGGATTATGTTACCTCATTTTTTTTTTTTTTTTCGGTGCTGGGGATTGAACCCAGAGCTTGTGCTTGTGAGGCAAACACTCTACCAACTGAGCTACATCCCCAGTCCCCATCAATTTTCTTGGGTAAACTCTGAAAAAACTTTTGGTCTTTGTGGAAATAGTATGTGACTTTGGTCATAGTAGACACTTCATTGGAAATGGAATATGAATTCTGCTGTAAGGGAAAAATGAAACTCTGAACTATTTGCTTAGCAATTTTCTGGAAACCAAATACATTAGATATTTTAATCCCCACAAAGTTTACAGGAGTTTGTTGGGCCAACTTGTCATTATTGTCAGTTGATCTCCAAAGTAAAAATGTGTGACCCGGAGTCCAGGATTCCATTCCTAAATTCCTGTAGAATAAACTTATTTTTTAATTTGAGTTAGAAACATATATTCTTCTTTTTAGTCATTGAAATCTAACTTGGAGTTTGAGTGACACTGCATTTAGTGCAAAAATGTGTTGGAAACATAATTATCACTTTAGAGTCTCATCACCAAGAGGTATTCAGAATTATAAATATGTGGCCATAATCTCTGGGTAGATCAAAGAAATTAGTTATTGGAGTTATAACAATTATTCTTTGTATAGTTATAAAAAAAAACATTTCCTACTCTGTCTACAGGATAGTCACACTCTTTAATGAAAATGCTATCCCCATTTTGATCCCAGATGTATCACAGGGTGGAGAAATAGTGGGGAGTTCAGCCAGACATTAGGTGTGGTCCTTCACATTTGTCATCAGGAAGTGATGATCATTCATATTTCTTCAACTCTACATTTCACGTGTCTCCTAAATTTCAGCTAAAATCAATCCTAATCTTCACAATAATCCAACAAAACATTCAAAATATGTAAGAGCAGATGGGATAAAAGGATAGGGGCCCAGGACACTGTTCTTTCTCTACTAAATGCAAGCTTTCACTTTTCAGTATGGATGCACTAAAATGAAACTGTTTTATTTTGGAAGACGGCGATCTAACATTTCAAATAATGAAAATTTGGCTAACAGAAGAATATTTGGAGAAACTGAATAGTTCATTATGATTTTTCTTCTAAAGGAGCACTTTTTTGAAAACACCTTAAGTTTTTGGATATTTGGGGTGGAGTTCAGAGGAAGCAGCACCAGAGTTAACATTGACAGGCTGAGGGCAGGACACATTGAAAATCAACTCTGCTACAAATTGATAGGAAATTTAATCATGACAGCTGAGCTATTAAAGAAGGATGTTTTAAAATGGATTTCTAAGTGTCATTGATACCTCACTATTGATTATATATTTTTTACTAGTCTTATGCTGGTATTAGTTTGTACCCTGTTATTTTTACTTGAGTGACTTTGAAAAAGCAGCAGTGTAAAGAAATTAAGTAGAAGATTGGTAAGGTGATCTGCTATATTCCAGGGACTAGTGGCATCAGCCCATAGGTGAAAATAAGGGAGATAGATCTGAAATATCAGGTCAGTAATATGGAAGAAATGCTGGCAGATATTTGAAATAATCCAACAGATTTAAACTGATAGAAAATATTTGATAAGTTATAGACATTATTGATTCAGTTTTTTTTCTTTTTTTCTTTTTTTAGTTTCCTTTTTAGTATAAGCACTTTGATTAAAGGCTTCTGAGTCTGTACTGAGAAGTATTTTGAATCTGATTCTATTTCTGTAATGACATCTATCTTAACCTTGTGTTGCACCTGTGATCCTTGAAAATTTTGAGCTTATAAAATACCAGGACAGCCAATCACCACAGCCTCAGGTGCTGTGGGACTGCCTCTGCAGGGAGGAAATGTCCCACTGTTTTGTGCTAGGCAGCAGAAACTGTTAGAAACCAACTAGCCAAGGTCACTTAATGTGATCAGGGTAATACAGCAAGACTAAAAACCTTACCTCTTTTTATGTTATTTCTGTGTGGGTTTTAAAAAAAAATGAGATGATGAAATGAAGAATGTTAAAAAACATTACTCTTTGGTCAGTTCAATCAGGGACAGTCCTAAAGCAGAGCTAAAATAAGAGAGGTGGCTTCCTCATCTAGGCATCGTACCCCGTACAGCTGTTTGCAGTTAGCTTATGCAACCTTGGCACTGTGTTGTGCTTATAATTGAGGTTCATTTTTATGAGATTTCATCAAAGCATGGTCAAAGAGGTTAGTCATTAAAGGCAGGAAGCACAGCAACTTTAGTAAATATAGTAGAAAGAAATGCAATTTTCTTTAGCAAGGTGTTAGGAAGAGAGCTTCTAAAATTTATCTTAATTTAGCCTTTGGAAGATGTGACCTTGCTCCTACATCTTCTGTATAGTCTCCTTTTGATGTACTTGCTTTACATACTAAGGGAGATGACTGTGTTACCTTAATTGAGTTTATGTTCTTTTGCTTTCTTGGTAAAATTCTATTTTGGTAGCTTTATAAATTAACCATAAAAGCCCATGCTAGGCTGAAATTCCAGTGGCCTAAAAGAAAACTATTTCTTTTATTAAAAAATGTAAGATTCCAGGTCATTTAAGCATTAATTTTCTTGTTAATTCTTAGAGTTTACAGTTTTTCCTCCTCAGATAAAGCTGTTTTCCAATTTTCATTAAAGAACACTGATCATTAGTCAGATAAGCATGGAACGCAGTGTACCAATCACAACAGTCTGATTTAGAAACTCCAGGGAGCAGAGCAGTGGTGTCTTGAGAACCTGAGCAGCACAGCCATCTGCCAGCAGGTGGTAGGGGGGGTTCTATGGGTAGGTAGTATGTGGTGGGCACAATTCTGTTTGAGAGAACTTTAAGAGGGAATTCTGAAAGTTACTTATCTAAGAACTAAGGAAAAAGCCTAGAGGAAAGCCTATCAACCCAGGAGGGTTCACTTTCTTTAGCTTTTAAAAATCTCCTAAACTTTTTGGTCACCATCAGAGGGTGTGGGGCTAAGCAGGAATATTGCCTCAGTACACATACTCCCAAGTCCCAGGCCTTTCCTGAAAGTAGTATCTCTTCTTTGTTGCCCCCTGCCCTTTCCTGATGTCCACATATTGGACATACACTGGCTATTGTGCACACCTGAACGTTGCTATGGTGTATAGCAACAGTGACGAAATGGAGATGAGACATGATAGAGTAAAGAACAAGGGCTCTTTCCTGATGCTCAAGAATCTACACAGCTGATGGCTGGCCAATTCAGCTACATATTTGCTGTTCTTATTTCCTCTTCATTCACAAATCACTCACCCCTGCTTGGCCCACCTTTTTTCTCGCTAGGGTTGTGGCTTTTACAGATATACTCTGATTTGTATACTTAACAGACACACAGGGGAGATTTGACTGAAGAGGAGTGTCAGGCAACGGGAAGATGCATGTAGAGCCTGCAGTAAACCAGGAACTGCTGACAGCTACCACAAATTGGAAGAGACAAGGAAGGCTCTCCCTCAGAGCTTCCGGAAAAAGTGTGCTTTTGCTTAGACGTTTACTTTGGATGTTAGGTCTTCAAACTGTGAGAGAATAAACTTCTGTTGTTTTAAGATATCCAATGTGTGATAATTGGTTGTGGCAGCCACAGAACATTATTAATAGATTGTGTTACAGGGAAGTGCAGTGCTGCTCTACTACATGTCTAAAAAGGTGGAAGTGGTTTTATAGTTGGAGAATGGGTAGACTCAGGGAGAATTTTGAAGCACAGGATAGAAAAGGCCTAGATTCTGCAGAGGGCTCAGAGGAAATGAGCAGGATATCATCTTGGTGAATGCCTATAATACCAAGAATAAAAGTGTTTCATCTAAGAACTGTGAAGGAAATGAGGAGCATGGGATTTTTAACTGGAGAAGAGGTGATATTTATGCTATAGGTTATAAAAAAATAAAATTGTAAGCTGCAGACTTGGATATTTAACTGAGGAGATTTTAAAGTGAAGTATTAAAGGTTGGCCTTGTTTCTTCTTTTCGATCACAGCGAATGAAAAAAGGAAGGAGAGAAAAAGGACTATTAAGGCAAAAGAAAATGGCACTTGATGATTTGGGAAATTTTTAGCCTATTCAAACTGCAAAATCTGCCACTAGGAGGTGTGTTGTTAAGTGAGCATGGCTTGAAGGCTGAGGGGATGTCCTCTGATGCATTCCAAGCCTTCCTTGGAATAGGTACTCTCTCTATTCCTTCTAATTCTTTCTTTTTGGAATGGGATCATCTGTAACTGTTACTCTATGCTTTTTCCCACCACTGTATCTTGAGAGCAGATACCTTATTTCTCGATTTCATAGGTCCAGAGAAGAATTTTGTCTCAGGATGAATCATACCTAAAGTTACAAGTATAATCTGATTTAGATGAGATCTGTGACTTTTCAGCTCATGACAATTGGCTGGAAGTTTGTACTTAACATTGATGTTACAATAGTCTGATGTTTGAGAAATGTTGAGATGGGTGGCGTTTATTTTGTACACAAGACAGATGCGAATATTTGAACTGTAGTGGTTTGAAATCTGGTCCCTACAAATATACACTCACATGTGAATCCCTGGAACCATTTGAGCATTACCTTATGTGGAAGAAGAACATTGGAAGATATAATTAAATAAAAGATCTTGAGATACTATCTTGGAGTAGCCAGGTAGGTCCTATGTCCACCACAAGGATGTTTATAAGAGATAGAAGAGAAGAACACACTCATGGAGAAGAAGGCATTATGAGGACAGAGGCAGAGATCTGGGTGTTGTGACCACAATCCAAGTCACCAAGACTGTTAACTTCCACAAGAAGCTAGAAAAGGCAAGGAAGGATTCTGCTTATAACCTGCAGAGCTGGACTGTCTCCACTGACACCTTAATTTTGGATAAGGTGGTCTCTAGAACTGCAAGAAAATATATTTCTGTTATGGTAAGCTACCACATTGTGGTAGTTTGTCATAGTATCCCTAAGAATCTCATACAGAACATTACCTACAACCTCTTTTCTTTCTTTGAGGACTTGAGACTTTGTTGGTCATAGTTCCAGTTTAACTATTGGATTATAATGACAACCAGGCTGACTTCTGGACCTTCTCAACCCAGCCAATATCTTCCTGTGCTCCCAGAGGAGCTAGTTCCTGTAGAACTAGGTTCCTATCAAATTAATTCTTTTCTTCCCAGTCTGCTGGAACACATCCTTGGTAGCTTCTACTTTTTAAACCTCCACCCGCCCCCTTTTTTTTCCTTCAGTGCAGCAACTAAGTAAAGCACCCACCACTGCTCTTTTTCCTCTTTTCTATCATCTAGTCACAAGGATCCCACTATTCCTCTCCCTGCACTTCCCAGCCCATTCCTCTTGGTAATGTACCCCTGCAGGAACTCAAATGTGTATTTGCATTTTAATGGAAGTATAATTGACTTTCACTGAACATTTGAATAATTAAGACCTCACATTTACATTTTAATTCAGATACTTTATAGCTCTATACCCCCTAACTTTGGGGGAAAGAGCTCTTTTCTGACAAGTAACTTGGCCTGTGGTCTGCCAAGCACCATGTTACTCACTTTGTAGATATCACAGCATTTAATTCTTACAATAGTTTTTTATTTCATCCTCAGTTTAAAGACTGGGAATGAAGACAGTAAGTGACTTGCAAACTCACATGGCTCATGAACCAGGCACTGAGGGACCCATGTTTTTGTTTTCTGTCTTCTACTAATGTTTTAAATTTTGCATTCTCTACTTTTATTTTTTGTCACAGGTATTTTTTTTTTAACCATTTCTCCTGTTTTGAATCATTACTCTCTCAAAGACAGATATAGCAATTTACACATCGATTTATTATGCACTTACTACTATCCAGAATGCTAGATTTCTCATATTTAATATGATTTTTACAACAACCTGATTAGGTGCCCATCAGTTTCCTGATTATAGATGAAGAACTTAACTTTAGGTTAAATACCTACTAAATCACACAGCTAGTTTGATGTAGGACCTCTCTTTGAACACAGATATGCCTAAATCTAGAAACTCAGCTTTTAACAACTTAGAAATAGAACTTCAAAGATATACACAGTGTTTTCATTATGTGTAAGAATCCAAGTAATAACAGAGTAATATATCCTTATAGTAAATGAGCTGTTAAGTTTATTAGATGCTTTCCAGCCCCACATAATGTTAATTATTGCTGATCAAAATAGATTGAGAATGCTATTTATATATTATGACCCTCTGAGAATAACTTGAAGCAGTTTTCAGTTAAAGGATTTAAAATAACTTATCTTATACATGAGTAATAAGAGTACCCAAATTCAAAGGACAGTGTCATATGTGGAAAAGCTTGGTTGGATAGTCATCACTTACATATGTACAAATGTGAAGTATTCTTATATGAAGTTCTCCAAGGACAGTTATTGGCCTTGAATCATGTAATAGTCTTCCTCAAGAATACAGCTTATGTTTTGCCTCATCCTAGTTTAAATATCAGCCTGATCCCGTGATTTTTTCCTTTGTAGTCAAATATTGGCCACTTCCCAATTTGTAAGATCAGTTTTAACTTTGGCATACTTGGGACGGACATAATTTCTTGGAGGAAGCGATCTGCAAGGTAAACTTTCTCTTTCCCAGGGGTCTACTTTCCCATACCTCTCCAGAGTTGTGAAGTGGTCTAATGTGTGTGTGATGGAATGGTTCCTGGGATATCTATATACACATGGCCACAAATCATTGGGAGACAAGTTGGCTGATCACTTCCTGTTGGTCACCGATGTACTCCATGTGAGTGGCCAGAGTCCAGGTTCTGACTCTTAACTGCAGTATAGATATTGATCCTCTACTTAACTTAGCAGTGCACGGTTCCATAGTAAGTTATTTTGCTACCAAAGACTTGCTTCTAGAACCCTCATCAACTGTTGAGTGCCCACTTGATTAAAAAGATTCTTAGAAATCTTGGCTATTCCTATTCTCAGCTTCTCTTACTTTTACCTGCACGCTTCTTTCCTCATAAATTTAGTGGTTCAGCAAATGAACTTGCAAATCATGAAAAATACCACCACTTCCCACATGGTTGTAGATAACTATTCAAATGTCTTTACTCCGCCCGCCACTGAAGGGGTAAATTCTATGTCCCTTTTTCCTCCATGACACAAAAAGCATTGGGGACAGTTGATGATCCATACTCTGCTCTACCAAAAGGCAGTTTTCCTCGGGGTCTCTAGTTTTCTTATATAGAAGAAAGATTGTATGCAAATTGATATTTAGAATTTTTGGGATGCTTTGCTTTAGCAATCTCAGAGACAAGATGGGTAGCAACACAGTGGACATCTGATGTTTTGTCTGCAGCTGAAACTATTCCTGCAGCAATCCCAGCACATTCTATTGAATTTATGAGCAGGCTGTCTGTGTTAATAGTTCTAGGCTCTGACTGAACATTAGACTCATCTGGAAGTTTATAAAAGCTAACATTCTTGGAATCTATCCAAAACCAATAAATCAGAATTTGTGGAGTCTAATCTTAGCGGCAGTGGACTTTAGTAATGAGTGGACTAAAAAAGAAGTCTAGTGAAGATGAAAGAACACCCCATCAGTTCATTGCAACCTTATAATCTATAGAAAGAAGGTAGTATACTGAGATCCCTAAACTGCAGAAGCTGTAATAGTTGAGAAAAGTGTCACAGTTCTTAGCTTCCAGGCAGCCGAGGCAAACAAAAAACAGGTTGTATAGCGTAGTCTACTTAAAGGAGGTATTAAGAGTCGTTGAGGGTTAAAACTCTTTATCAGATGGAAGGAATAGATTGTATGAGTCTTTAAGGGACATTCAAAGACATAATGGTCCTTGTCTTAGATAACAATTTTCTTTGTATAGAAATGCTTCCATATATTGCTATTGCTTTTATCTTTCAGTACAAGCTGGATATCATGGTAGAAGAGTTGACAGTGATATAATGCCATTAACCTACTCTAAATTTTCCTGTTAGCACATTTGTTAAAACAAATCATTATGATATTGTATTATCATTGTCTGGGAACATACAAATGTCCATGTTGGGGAATGCTATACATAACCCATACTGGTTTGAACAAGTCTGAGATCTGGATTTGTCCCTGTTTGGGGTGCTTTGGAAATCAGCATAAGTGCATTAGCTGATGAATTTCGGAACTGGAAAAATTTGGTCAACACCTGCTTCATAATTTGCCAGCTGTGCTATTTAATTTTATTTAATTTTATTTATTTATTTAGTTTTTCACGCAAGGGATTTTATTAGTCAGACAAACAGTTTTTGCCCTGAAGGGAGAGAAAGAGAGAGAAAATGAGAGCGAGCATGAGGGCAAGAGTGAGAGAGTGAGTGAGATAGGCAGCGAGAGAAAGAGTGAGAGTAAGAGAAGGAGAGAAGAAAAAGAAAGGGCAGCAGATGGTGTGGAAGCCTCCTTTGAATGGTGGCGTTTTTGGTGACTGATGACATCTAGCCAATGACTGCCAAGGATGTTTGCAGGCAGACGACCAATGGCTGCTGAGGATATTCATGGGCAGATGAGTTGGGAGGGGGAAGGGATAGCTGCAGCAAAAGGGTGGGTGCTCAATAGTGCAGCTTTATATTAAGTTCTCCCATTTTTGTTTTTATAAGAAGATCATGCCATGTTTGTCAAACCCTATTCTTGAGGAAGACAATTAGGTGATTCAAGGCCAACAACTGTGATTGCAGCTTGTCCTATTTTAGAAAAGTTACTTCATTTCCTTGAGTCTTGGTTCCTCATTTTCAAAACAGGAGTGATGATTTCAAGGAGTTATTGTGAGGATTAGGTGAGAAGTATACCTGTGGAGGTCTTGGAATAGTGCTTTCTACAAAGCAGGCACTCTATAATTGTTGGTGGGGATCACTGCTACTATTTAAACTGATCCTTTGTGAAGTTCTTTTGGGAACTTGAATATATATATGTGGTACTGAATATTTTATTTTATGGATTCTGACACCCAAGACTTTCTAATGAAGAAAATGTCAGAATATGTGGTAACGAATTTAAAAGTTAAATGCATTGTAATCTTCTATTTGCAATGCTGTTGGTTGCTTTTTTCTTAGATACCTAAAGAGCTTTGCTTTCAATAAGAGTGAACCCTGCATCTCCCCACCCAACCCGAACCTACACACACCCAAACCACATGAAGCAAAGGCAGGATAAAAATATGTCAAAGATTCTTGTTAAATTTATAATAGGGAGAGTCATTGGAGTATTAAGAATTTGATGTATTATATCACATTCTCTTTCATTATATGGATTTCTTTGTAGGAAAGAAACATTACTATCTGTTTGCAGGCTTTTACTACCTATTCAATCTGCCAGCCCTGCCACAAACATCACAACATTGTAACTTCAAAAATATTGCTCCCTTGCAGCACAATTCATGCTTCTGCAGATAGTGCAGACTGCTTCCTTTATGGATTATACTGCTGAGAGAGCACATATGTGGTTAAATTTTCCACAGCTACACAGCACTAATACCAATTCTGCTCATGCTTTGACTGGGTTTTGTGTTCAAGGGACTTAGAAGTATTGTGTTTTTTCCCTCCTCATTTCTTTTTTCAAAAATAAGAGTAAGTGCAGAAATTGTATAAAAATATCTATATAATCCTCTCTCAGCCGGGCCCATAGCTGTCAATCAGCAGTGCAAGAATCTTTCATTCTCTCTCTCTCCTTTCTCTTCAAGAATGGATTTTTATCTGTACAGATTTCTTTTGGTAAATGTAGAAAAATCAGTCCCCCTTTTTATTCTTCTCTAATACTGATAACAAATTTAGGGGAAGGAACGATATACCTGGAGAAAAGTGATATTAAACATGAAAGTATTATTGAGACATGTGAAGATAAAAGCATCTTAAAATCTGCACATTGAAATAGGAAGTGCGAATGGCTTGTAACTCAGCACCTATATTATTAAACCATCTATACTGCATATTCTCCACCAACACATGAAAACAGACTATGGGTATAAATCTGATTTTCTAGGAAAAAATAAATTTCCAAAGGAAATATCAATTTCATGTCTTTCTTTCCAAAACTTCACTGTATATAAAATCATTTATAATTGTCACTAGCAAAGTTACCATAATTTGTTCTCCTGGTGCCTTTGGGCTGGCTTAATCCCCTTTGCTTTTGGATTTTATATTCACCTTTTCCTGTTTCTTCTGAAGAGTGAGCGAAAGGAGCTTGTAAAAGACATAATATGAGTCATCCTTCAATAAAAGATTTCTCCTGAGATGGTACTTCGGAGTGTAAATTGCCTTCTTTCCCTTCCGCTCAAAATAAGGACTGAGGTTGTTTATTCTGTCTACTGCTCTGGCTATTGTGCCTGTAATCTCCCCCTCTCCTTCTGTTAGTTTAGTGGATGGCAATTATGTATTGTTTCTCTAGGTGCCAATTGTAACTGCCATCTTGCTATCATAGTCGTGGGAGGCAATTGTGTATCCTCTTTCTGTTGAGAAGGGTATATATATAATCAGTAATTCTGTCTATTAGAATGGCAAGTGGGTGGTGTCTAGAATAGACTCTCATTTTTCAAAATAAAATGATATATGTGTTAGATGTCCAGCTGCTAAGTGAACTAGAAACTTCAAAAACAAAAAAAATTTCATAAAATCAAATGATATACAGTATTACTTATTTCAAAAATTTCTGTCATTGACCATAAAGAACCACATGTGGAATTTATGGTGACACTATAGAAAATCAGATAGACATTTAAAGTATGATGTAAAAAAGTACAAAGATCTTCATTTTTAGGAAAGCAAACCTGGTACATATTTATTTAGGAAAGGATATTTAAAATAGAAAATCGATCTTGAAGCTTTTTACTTGTAGCTTGACAAACATGGCATGATTATATTTCTTTCTTTTTCTTTTTTTTTTTTGAGGAAGACACATGGACTTTGGTCAGGTGCCTGTAATTCTGAGAGTAAAGTAACACACCAGAGTGCATCATGACATGTTTCAGACTTGTTCTATACTTAGCATTTGTTGGTGACTAGAAATAAATGATCTGAAATAGGAAATTATAAACATTCCAGCTGGTGTGCTGGGAAAATCACCAACCTCTTTAGCCTGAGTTTTCTGTCATTAGTATGAGGAAAAGAATCACTGCCCCATAGGGCTGTTGGGATGGTTCTATGGGACCTAGTACACAAAGCACTTAGCCCAGTTCTTAGAATGTGATTAACACATGCAGTCTATCCTGTCAGTCTCTATGGTAATGCTGATGAAATGTTGAGTATTCAGAAAGGTGGCAAAGATCATCTCTCCCAGTTCCTTTATTTTATAGGAGGATCTGAGAGGTAAGGGTTACAAAGCCAAAACCAAGGCCAGCACCGCTGGCTCTCACTTAGATCACTATGCATGGTGTTTTGCTCTCTGGAGGACTTTCTACCAGACACTCAGAATTCCCTATTTTGTCATCACAGCACTGGTATATCATGACTGCCTTATAAATAACAGCAGCTACAGTTACAACATTTTAGGTATAAGCAGTAAGGATAAGCAAGAATTTCAAAGAGCAATAGTTTCTGCTGCTCTTCTTCCAATAAATCCCTGGAATTTTATTCTTTGTTGGCACAAAATCCTGTTACAACCAATGAAATTTTGGGGGTTGGAAAATAGGCTCATTATCATAAATACACAGGAGCCTCTTTTTAAGAAATTATAACTAATGCCAATTAAAGTAAGCACAATAATGATGGCCTATATCATTGAGAACTTTCTATGTGCCGGAATATGGTATGAATTATTTCAAATTACCCTTTTAAGTCCTAAGAGATAATTTTTAAAAATTTTTTGGTGCATCATAATTACATATCATTGTGAAATTCATCATGATATGTTCATACACGTGCATAACATAACTGGGTCATGTTCATTCACCAATACTTTCCAATTTTCTCTCCTTCTCCTCACCCTGACCCCTGTCTTCTACTTTGCTCATCTCCTATTTTCATGAGAATCCCCTGCTTTTATTTCTTTTTCCTGAGTCTGGCTAATGTTCTCTTTTTCATTTTCTGAAAATTTTTATTGGTGAATCATAATTATACATAATAGTGGAATTCGTCATGATATTTTTGCACATGCACTTAACATAATTTGGTCAGTTTCATTCCCCTGTATTTTCCCCCTTTTTTCCCCTCTTCCTTTTTGTTGATTGCCTTTTTCACTCAGATCCGTTTTCATGAGACCCTCCACCATTTTTCTCTATTCTTACTCTAGCTTTCACTTATGAGAGAAAATGTATGTCCCTCGACTCTCTGAGTCTGGCTTATTTCATTAAACATGATGGTGTCCAGTTCCATCCATTTTCTATATGAATAAGTAAAACTTCCTTTTGTACGTGTGTGTGTGTGTGTGTGTGTATTCTTTATTCATCCATGTGACACCTGAGATTGTTCCATAATTTGGCTATTATGAATTATGCATCTATAAATATGGATATGCACGTATGGCTATAGCATGATGACTTTATTTATTTTCATAAATACCAAGGAGTGGTATGGTGGGTCATATGATGTTTCTATTCCTATTCTTTTGAAGAACTGCCATCCTGATCTCCATAGTGTTTGAATGAATTTACAATCTCATTAACAGTGCATTAAGTGTACCTTTCCCCCACCATCCTCATCAGCATTTATTTTTATTTATATTCTTGATGAATGCCATTCTAAGTGGAGTAAAATGAAATCTCAGCGTAGTTTGATTTGCATTTCCCTGATGGGTAGAGATATTGAACATGTTTTCATATATTCTTGGCCATTCATATTTCTTCTTTCCATTATATTTATATATTTATATATGTATACACATATGCATACATATGTACATATGCATATATATACATACATAGTCATGACAGTTCAAACATTTCAGTATAGTAATATTAATATTTTGAAGACCTGTCTGAAGGGTTGGGTTTGTATTGTTTTGTGATAATTAATTTAACTAGAGAGATCTCATCATTCTATAATGCTGAGTTCCCTCTATTAAATACTGAGCAGTTTGATGAATAACCTATTCTATCCAAATTGTATCCTTAAAAGAGTTCACAATGAAGAAGTTTGTAGCTAAAATGTATTATTTGGTTTTAATGCTTTCTGTCATAGATAACAGGGATACCCCGATCCAAAATTATTAAATAAGATTTATTTTTTTAAATCTTGGTAAAAATGCTCCGAGCCTGTTCATTAAGGGAGACCATGAGTTATCAAGGACCTAGTTTCTGTCTTGTCTTTGCTGGCTTCTTTCCCTCATGGTTGTACAGGATTGTTGGTACAGTTTCAGTTGTCATATGAGACCCAGTGTGATTCAGTGGAAATACAACTATCTTTTCCTTCCCTCTTCTTATAACCATAGAGCCTTCTAGAAGTCTCTGGTAGACTTCCTTTTTGTCTCTTGGGGAAAAAAAATCACATCCCATGTCAAGGGAAAATGGAACTATTATGACTGGCTAGGTAAATCATGCTCCACTTCTGGTGCTGGGGCTGGGACCAGTGTTCCTGAGGAAGGAGGAAAGGAGCAATTGTTGGATCGGTAGCTTAGGTTGTCTGATACATAGAGGGGACTTGACAATAAGTTATGGTGGATCTAGGCAAGAAGAGAAAATAAGGGAAAACTCTGAAAACCATAAATAACATTAATGCTCATCTTCTTAATTTATCAAGGAGAAAGGAAGAAAAAAATATAACTTAATTGTGCCATCTAAATGGTTTCTTCTTCTGGTAAATTGTCTTCCTGCTGTTGATGAAGACAGTTATTCCATTTGTGTATTAGAGTCCTGCTAGCTTAATAGATCCCTAATGAAATTAGCAGAGTCTGTGTTTCATTATGCAACTTTATAGACAAAAAAGTGCATATTATAGATACAAGTGTTTTCATGCCATGTATTTTATTTATTATTGAACACCATTTGCCTATGGTCCTTTATGAGTCCATTCCTTTAAAGAGTTGAAAAACTGTAGCCCATGCAGATTTTCTAGCATTTTTTAAAGCTTAACTTGACACTAGTTTTTGGATTTTTTTGGAGGGGAGGTGCAGTCATCACAGTAATAAGAATTTGAAGTTAGATTATTGTTGTTGTCAAAGCATAGTAATTTGGAGTGTTGCTCCTTTTTTTTTTTTTTGGTACTGGGGATTGAATTTAGGGACACTTAACCACTGAGCCACATCGCCAGCGCTTTTTAAAAAATGTTTCATTTTGAGACAGGGTCTCACTAAGTTGCTTAGGACCTTGCTAAATTGCTGACTGGCCTTGAACTTGTAATCCTCCTGCCTCAGCCTCCTGAGTCACTGGGATTACAGGCGTGCACCATCACCCCTCTTGATTGTTGTTTCTTTTTGTAAACAGTAAAACACAAAGTTTTGTCCTTTTTTTCTGAATTCAGGAGAAGCATAGGCCAAGGGGATTGAGATAGAAACACCCTGATGAATACTGGAAGCACAGGAGTAGAGAGAAATGAGGTGGCTAGAGGGAAAGCCAGCTGGTTCATAGCATATTCAATAGAAGTTACAGGGGACAGGGTCAGTGCAGTGGTGGCCAGGATATGAGGAAACCAGGTTGAAGCAGAGACTGGTAGAAAGCCAAGAAGGAAATGACAGCAATTAATATAATAAAATGTGGCCCTACATAGATCTTGGGTTATTAGGACAGAATATAAGAAAAAGTATCTAGATATCTTTCTTTTTTTTCTTTGTACATGTTCAACTTTTCCTCTCTAGGTATTCACTTAACCATATACTCATACTATAAAACTTTGCTTGAATGTCACTTGAAAGATTTCCCTGATCTTATTGTACCCATAATCTATTATAAACAGTTGTTGCCCTGTCTTTTTCCCTTGGACATTGGGCAGGTGCGCTACCTTCTTATGTGTCTCTAGTATGTTATCCCATACCCATAAATAATCTGTACTCAGAATTCCTACACCTACCCACAGTTTCCAATTTGATAAATCCAAAATATGATATTTCCTTTTTCAGTCCTCAACCCTTTCTTGCAAAAGGGTTTTTGACTATAAAGTACTTTTTACTTTTTAAGTTCAAATTGGTAGCTTTGACACCTCAAGGGCTTCCTTTCAAGTTGTCCTCTCCAATGGGATTTGGCAAACTCCCCCATCAAGAGGTGGAATCTCACTATCCTTGCTTTTGCCTGTGGTAGCAATTTTCTTTAGCCAGCAGAATGAAAATGAGAGATGTTCAGTCAGTTCGAATCCTCAATCTCAAAACACCTGCCACTCTTCTCTCCTGGAATCCTGTACCTGCTTGTGAGTAAACTTGGGATGGTCTGATGGACTAGCTCAGTTGTTCCATTTGGGACCTTTCTGGACTAGCCTTAGCTGCTCAGCTTCACAACAGAGAACAGCATGTGGCACATTTTTAATGCCTGATAAATGTTGGATATTTTTTATTTTGTCCCTGTAGAACTTCATACCTAGACTTACCCTTCTTCTTTGACAAAATGTACTTGATGACCACTTCGGTCATGTGTGTCCTTCTAATTCTCTTTCTATTCCTGCTTCCCCTATGTGGAAATTTACAGGATTTGGTTGATAGCTATCTAATTTAGCCTATATACACGTTTTCCCCCCTCAGAAAAATGTTTCTACCTTCATGATTTCAATTAAGTGCAATATGAAGAAAAATTCCTAATTTATATGTGTATATTTATAGCATATGCAAAGTCTACTCAACAGGTTCCAGTCTTGGATATTCTCTTAATAGATGAAATTCAACATGGACAATACTTCCTAATCTTATTTTCTTTTCAGGTAATCCTGTTCTTAAAGCTAATCATCCTAGTTATTTTTGGTTCTCTTTCCTTTCCATTGAGAACCAATCATAGAATCAAATAAAAATGTGTTGTTCTTGTATTGCCATCCTTGTATTTGAGGGTAATTTTTACCTTTGTGTGTTTTCAATTCTCATACCTCTAATATATTCTATGTACCACTACATTAATTTTAATAAATAGCAGGAAGAGGAGAGGAAAATAACATTTTTTGAAATTCATGCTCTGGAGGAGACACTGGACTACATGTTTCATTCACTCATTCAGAAATATTTTTTATTACAGAATATACTTATACATAGTAGTTGGATTCATTTTGACAAAAGTATACATACGAGGAATTTGATTCCAATCACCATTTCCCCAACTTTTCCTCCTTTCCTCCTTTTCCCATTCTCCTCAGCTCTACTTAACTTCCTTTCACTCCTTTATTTATTTGTGATTGGTATACTTTGAAAGTACAAAGAGGTGAAATTGTCTTTGGTAATTTATAAATGCAGATAACTTGATTTTAAAAAATTCTTACCATATTTCTTCCCCTTTCCCTCCTTCTTTTCCTTCTAATCCACTGATCATCCCTATATTTTTATGATACCCTATCCCTTCCCCTATTGCCTTCTTTCCCTGCTTTTGCTCTAGTTTGACAGGTATGAGAGAAAAATATTGGACACCTGGATTTTCAGAGTCCGACTTATTTTGTTAAGCATGATGATCCCCATTTCTATCCATTTACTGGCAAAGGCCATTATTTCATTCTTCTTTATGACTGAAATGTTTTTTAATAACTCTCAGGGTCAAGACATTATTTTAAGTACTGGAAATACAAGGATATGTTGTGTGAAATAGACACAATATGTGTCTTCACAAAAGTGATTTAGCAGAGAGTCAGTGTGCACATAAACAGACATATAAAAAGTACAAGTTACATAAGACCAAGTATTAGATATTAGTATGAGTACACGTTTAAAATGCTCCTAGTACCAAGAGCAATAAGTAGTAACAATATCTAAGGAAGTTAATGAATACATAGCTACTCTCCAAAAGGAGCCAATAACTTCTCCTTGGACTAAAGACTGAGAGAGCCCAGGGTGGGTAAAGCTGGCAGGATGCTTTATTGGTGATGTAGGGATGATACCTCAGGAACTGCTACATGGAGAGCCAACACAGCCAAGCCCTGGGGTGAGACAATGGAGCTGAGGACATACTCAGGAAGATTCTGTTGTTGAAAATGATTTCATCACCAAAAGTCATCAGACACATAATGAAGATTAATGTCAAAACAGTGCCTTACAGAGTCTGGAAATAGGTCTTGAGCCTAAGAAAAATGTAATGAAATAGTGAAATTCTTTAAGTATTTCTAAGTGATCTTTTTAAAAAATTAGGTGATTACTACTATGATTCCAAAATCACATAAAAAATAGTACAAAGAAGATAAATGCAAACTTATTTCCTCAATAAAATGATTAATTCCTGAGTATTACAAATATCATATTAAGAGCAAGGATAGTGTTTCTGAGGATGTGAATCATGTATCAAGATAATTTGTCACTTAATGGAATAAAAGTAAAAAAAAAAAGCAAGGCTATCTCAGTAGGTATAGATAAAGAATTTGATAAAATTCAATACCTATTTCTGAAATCCAGTAGAAAAATGGACAAGAATTAGGAATAGAAATAAAATCCTATGTAGCTAGAAATAAAATGTAGGGAAAGATGCTCAAATGTATGGATTTTGAAAATACAAGTTAAAAAACAACAGGATATTACTTTATCCTGATCTAACCAGCAAGAATTAGAAAAAAGGATTAGTGTCAAATATCAGAACATGAGACTGTTTAGAGATCCTCATTAGAATGTAGATTGGAGCAGGCATTCTGCAGGGCAATTCTGCAGTACTTAGTCTAATTAAATACTAATATTTCCTATAGTCCATGGACTTCTGGACTTCTTTTTTCCTCAGAGAAGAATTTCCATGAAAATAAGTGCAAAGATATTTGTTTTAGGCTTGTTAGTGTCAATTTACAAATTTTTAAATTAATTTTAATTATGAACAATAATAACAAGGAACCCAAGCCTTGATTATATGCATTCAATACATGTATGTATATACACATATATGGTCATGCCTATGTCTACAGTCATGCATTGCATAACAATGTTTCAGTCAATAAGCAATCAAATATAAAAGGGTGGTCCCATAAGATTATAATGGAGTTGAAAAATTCCTGTTGCTTAATGACACTGTAGCCATTGAAACATCATAGGGTAAGACATTACTGACATTTATGGTGATGCTGGTGTAAACAAACTACCGAACTGCCAGTTGTACAAAAACACAGCACAGTACCTAATACTTGACAATGACGATAAATGACTGCTAGTGGTGTACGCGTTTACTATAATTTTTATCATTATTTTAAAAGGTACTCCTTCAACTCAAAAGAAAATGCACTGTAAAATGGTATGCTGTGCTCCATAGGCAGCAGGCTCGTAGATCTTGTGTTTACCATGTCTTTTGATTGTACCATTTTCTCATGTGATTGATTTAATCTCATATTGCTCATCATGGCCCTGGAAGCATCAGATTATAATATACACATATACACCATATAGGTTGGGTGTGTAGTAAGCTAGGCTACCTAGGTTTGTGTAAGTACACCCTGTGGTGTTTACACAATGATGAAATTCCCTGATGTGTTTCATGGAACTTAAGTTAAGCAACACAAGACTACAACCCAGATTTTTAAAGCATGTTACTAACTAACTAAAAGCAGCAAGAAAGGGTGAGATCTACAAGCCAGTGATATTTATATAAATTATACATACATGCCAGAGAAATAACACCACATATTTATAGTGACATTTACAATTAAAGGGAAACATCTAAAATGTTAGAAGGGTTGTTTGGGGTGGGGCAGGGAGTGAAGACAGGCTTGGTGAAGAAAAGAATTAAGAAATAGGCGAAGGCTTCACATGAATCAAAAAATAAAATACAACATGAATGGTGGGGATCCTTTTAGAGATAAAAAGAAATAATCATTTCCAAGAAATGAGATTAGAAAAATGAACCAATGAGCAGTTCTTAGTGTGACAAGACCATTTGAAATTACCTGGTGCTATGAAGGAACCAAATCATATACTATCATAGAAAATAGCAGGGACAATGTGGGGAGAGACACTAGTTGGATAAGAATGGTCAGAAAAAGGCTTTCTGAGTTGGTGAAGTTTAGCCAAGAACTGTAGGATAGGAGGCAGCTAGCCATGTGAATAAGCTTGAAAAGAGCCTCCCAGACAGAGTGTGGCCTGCTCCAGAGCCGAACTGGCCAGTGCAGCTGGTGTGTGGTGAACAGGGGAGAGGGCCAAGAGGAGGAGTAAGCAGAGACTAAGGCATAAAGCCTTTGGAGTTCATTCCAATTAAATGGGAAACTCTGTAGGATATTAAGCAGATGTTAACAAGATTTGGTTTACATTTTTAATTTTTTAAAGTTTACTCTGCTTCTGTGAGTATATAAGGGATTAGCAGAGGGCAGCAGAAAGAGCAGGAAGCTGATGAGCAGGTGCTCTGTGAGAAAGACAGTGCTGTCTTGCACTATGGGGTGGCCGTGGAGATGGGAGAAACAGGCAAGACAAAGTTTGGAGGTAGAATTAACAGGAATTGCTAATGGTCTGGTTTGGGAAGTAGGCAAGAAGAAAGAATAAGGACTCTTAAATTCTTAGGTTGCCATTTTTTAAGAGGAAGAGTAGGTGAGCTCAATTCATTATCAGGCTAAATTTAACTCTTGGTGAGCAATCCAAGTAGAGATATCAAATAAGATAGATGAAAAAGAGTAGAACTCAAAGGATAGGTCAAAAGTAGAGCTGTAACTTGGGGAGACAGCCTTAAAGGGGCCATATTTATTTAAGCCATGGGAAAGATAAGGCCAGCCAGACTGTGTAGAGAGAAAAGAAGGGGATTTTTCCAGGATCTTGAGGAAGTCATTTAGATGTCTGGGATGTGCAGAGGAGCTATTTAGGAAGACAGAGTAGGACTGGCCAAGGAAGCCAGAGGAAAACCCCCTAGTTTTCCTGAGGCATAGGGAGCAGTTTTTACAAGAGAATGAACTTCTAATCAGGCCAAATATTGCTTAGAAATAGAACACAGAGAGGACAGAAAGGCAAATCTACTAATTTGGCGTCATGGAAGGCAGTGGTAACCTCATTAGGAGTAATCCATGTTGTGTCAGCATCATAGGTCACAGTGGAGTGATGGAGGCATGAATACAAAGAGATGAGATGGAGACACCATCTGCAGACACTTTGGAAAGTCTGTCTCTGAATAAGTTGGGCAATAGATAGAGGTAAAGAATGTGTTTAAAAGGTATTTAAGGACCTTTAAAAATTGGCCTAAAATTTCGTATTTTCTCTGTTTTAGTCATATTAGTTCAACTCTTTTTCCCAGGCCAGGTGGAATGGAGGTATTTAGTTTCCTCAGATGGGCTGATTACAAAGCCTCCCAGGGTTAAATAATTAGCATTCCTTAGAACCAATGTTCTTGAAGTGTTCATTCAATATTATTGTGGGTGGAGTTCAAAACAAAGACTTTTGATTGCTTATTTTAGTTTTCTCTTTAGCCAGGTGTCAAGACCAGCAATGACAAACTTGCAGTTCCAGAGAGGGGTGATGGGGGATTAGAAAAATAAAGATTTAAAGATTCACACACATAGATTTTGAAGGTAAATGACTGGGATCAGGTGGAGTGCTGCTCTCTGATGGAGAATCAGATCTAAAGAGTTACGCCAGCAATCTTTGTTTACATATGTCTCATTATCAGGTTAGAGACGATGCAAGTAGTATTCTTTGTACTCAGAAAGTTACAGAAACTTAGAAACATCGATGCAGTTTTTCTGCAGTTGCAATCTACAGTTGCAACGTGCAATGTTAGGAACTTTGTGTAGCTTTCAAGAAGGTCCATTGTTTAAAGTTACTGTCAAGAGGGACAGGCTCAGGAACAGAAGAGCTGGTGAAACACTGGTTGTTTAGCATGAGAATTCCTCTATTCCCAGGAGCTATGTGCCTAAG
The DNA here is from genome assembly GCA_020662805.1 of Glaucomys volans. Taxonomy (NCBI): domain Eukaryota; kingdom Metazoa; phylum Chordata; class Mammalia; order Rodentia; family Sciuridae; genus Glaucomys; species Glaucomys volans. The sequence continues at coordinate 503,419 of JAJEJO010002505.1, read as the reverse complement.
ATCAAGGTCAAAGCTGATAGGACTCTGGAACAGAGACTCCTCCTCCTCAGGCAGGGCTTAACCACATATGTTAGGCATCCTATGCCCTTGCACAGAAATATTCCCAGGCACCAGGCATGTCTCAGCCATAAGGTCATCAGAGAACCCCAATCTCAGTCACTGCTCTCCCATTCTCCACAGTCAGGTATTTTCTCCTTTAATGAGAGAAGGGTCAAATTTTTATGTTATTGAATATTTAAGAACTTGAGAGTCGAAGTCTGAATTCTTGGCATATTATTTGTGATTTAGTCTATTGGTAAGTTAGTGATTCTTGTAGACTGATGCCAGGACAGTTTCTTAGTTGGCTTGTCACTGTGATATAGCTTTCCTTTCCTACATCCTTTGTTCATGGCAATAACATCGTAGCCGTAAATATTCCCCTTCCATGCTGCCCCATGACTTTTCCTTTTCCGTAATTTCCAACAGGTCTAAGTTTTGTTATTTAACCCAAGCTATGTAAATGTTTCATCCCATTGAATATCTGATCAACTTTGTTGTCTATGACATCTATTTAGAATTAAATATATTTGTTTGATATTTACCTCCAATTAAATTAAAATACTTATTGATATTTTTATTTACCTAAATATATGTTTTTGATCAGGAATTTGTACGATTGGTTTATATTTTGGTGCTCACTGTGATACTTGTCTATACATCTGTATATTTCCTCTTTGCTCCCATTTTACATTAAAACAAAGTCTATTCATCTATTTTTCCCCCTCACATCCACAATACAGCCCCAAATAATCTGTTTCTTTCTGTCAAGTATAAGTGAAGACTATTTCTTTGTGATATTTTTAGTGAGATAATTGTGAAGAGCACCTAAATAGGGGTGATCAATATGGATTATTAATTATCATAAAAAAGTAATAAAACTAAGCCCAAAACTTGGTTGCCCAAGAGGAAACTAGGCCCTGTGGTCTCTCCAGCAATAGCTTTATGACTTTGATATAATCTGGGTGATTTATATCAAAGGAATTATTTGACTTATTTTTTGACTTGGGTAGGAATTTTCTCTTATTAGCAAACATAGTGTTTTTCACCACTTGAAAAAAAAATTCAATATGTTTCTGTTGAACTGAATATCAAGTGAGCACTTAGCCTCCAAATATGTATGAGTAACGGATTTCAGCATTTCTCATTCCTGCCCTGGTCCTATCAAGGAAGATTTCTTACTAGGATATTCAGGAAAACTACTTATTTGTAGCATGCCCAATTCTAAGTCAGTTCTTTGCTAAAATTGCCTTTGATCTGACTGCAGATAAAAACATGGATTCAGGCTGAAACTTCTCAGAATTCTCTACCATTCTTTCCTCTCATGATTCTGTTACCACATTTGGAGTGTAAATGAATGTGGCAAAGTCCCTCCTCTATTTTAACTTTGCTAATTCTAATTTACCATTGGCTATAATAGACTTTATTGGAGAGTTATACACCTAATAAAGATTACTGTGTAGAAGACAAAAATAAATATTTAATTAAACCTTGAGATATCATGGTACTCATAAGCCAATTGCAAGAGAACAAAAAGGTTAAATTTATTTCAGATCTAGTAGATGTACCTCAGACCCTTTTCTGCTTTTAGGATCACCTTCTCTACTTTGTTTTTCAAAACTCCTCAGAATAAGTTTTCATCCCCCTTAACAAATCCTATCCCTCTCATCCCTCTCATGTGGCTCAATCTTGCTAAGGGATACACGCCTTCCTCCCATTATGGGGCATAAACCTCCCAAAAGGCAGTGAGGCTGGACATTAACCCTCTGAATATGTTTTCTTTGGAGGATTCCAGTGAGGAATCCATCCTTCTTCTTTATTTTGGTGTTCAATAGGTTATTCACACAAATGCAAACACAAATGGTAAACTCAAAATGCATGACACAGATAGAAATGTGTTTTTCTTCCTTTGGTTTTAATGACACAGAACCACCCTTCAACAAATGGGAGAAGAGAAGGATATTTTAAAGGGAAGTAAGCACCTTAACATTTTAATAACTAGGTGGTAAAAATATTAAGGAAAAAGATCAGGATTCACATGAATGTATTACCATAAGCAAGAAAAATGCCATTCATTGTAAAAAACTCAGGAATTCTGAATTCAATTTCATAGCTAATATATAATAAGCATTGTAAACATTTTGGTGACCATTTAGTTCTACCAAGGTATCTATAATTGTTCTATATTTCTCAACAAAATTTGATCAATTTATATGAATTGTTTTATAGTTCAATTATTTAATCTACATATATAATAAATCATGATGCTTCCATATTATCATATATTTTTAAGACTTGAATTTTGATGACTGTGTGGTATTATATAATAAGTAAATGCTATGATTTAATTCATTTAATCAGCCATTTATTATTACACAATTAGGAAGTATGCAAAGACTTAATAATGGTTACTTCTTGGTCATATCTTGTGAAATTGAAAATTGGGATCTAAGTTTTAAAAATTTTTTTCATTAGTAATTAAATACCTGTATGGTTTTAAAATCTATGCTTATAGCAAATTTTGCAGATCTATACCAAACATTTGATAAAAAATCATGATTCTTGGGAAAATTTATTATTTAAAAAGAACTTTAAGTCATGATAAGTTGCTTCTACTAGTAATTTATCCCTTCAAAACACTGAAAAAGGACTTACGGTAATCATAAATCATATTAAGAACATTGATGTATGTGTGTGCATCTGTGCTGTCTGGAGCATCTTTACATAGACAGATACTGAGGAAAATGTTACTGCTTCGATTTTAGTAATAATAGAACATCCAATTTAATGTCTCCTTATTAACATGATCCATTTCCTTTGTTGGGCACCTTGGTGGCTTCACCAGCAGATGGCATTGTTATACTAAGGAATCAGACACCATAGTACCCATCAGGAAGTGCACAATTTTGAAAGGAAGTGAAAAGGAAAAGCAAATATTATCATTGAAGTATATTAAGTGCTGATTCTTGTGTATGTGTAAGACACTTTATGTTCATAGTGACCCTTTAAGGTAGGTGCTATTTTAAGAACTGATAAACCAAAGCTAAACAAATTTAAGAAACTGATTATTCACAAAGCAAATACATGACAGACCCAGAATTATAGTCTAGATCTGGGTGATTCAAAATGGCCTGTGTGACTGGTGGCTGTTGTGTTGATAATCTGTGGTGTTACAGTGGAAACATTTGATTAGAGAAATAATTTCAAATGAGTGGCTTTGATACTTCAAATGTATTTTTATAGGGGAATAAAAAAGTGTGGAGGGTTTTTTAAATGACAATTCTCAAATAGGAAAAATGCAGAAAAGCATTCCTGAAATGGTGGAGTAAAGACCTCTGAAAATATTCCCTATAAAAGAAATAATAATGCTGTCAAAAACTGTGCAAATCAACTTTTTCAGAACTCTGGGAATTAACCAAAGGCTGTAACAATCTGTGGAGCATTTATGTAAGAAAAATGACTGAATGTTGACAAGAATAGCAAGAACTGCAGCACTGCAACTTGTTCTTTTCGCATTCCTTTCTCTCTAGCATCATGGCAGCTCTGAATACCAGTGACCTCTTAGCCAGGGTAGCTGTGAAAACCAGCATCTCAGAGATCCTTGAGGTTGGGGAGAAATGAGTTCGAATATCTGCCAAAAGCCCATTCCAAGGGAACTGTCTGTCTTGACCTGTTTAGTAGGTCCTTAGAAAAGCCTTTCAGAGGATTTGTTTATATTTGACATGACTCAGAGCTCAGAGAGAAAGTCCTTTCCCTGAGGATTTGTCAGAAAACCACCTACAAGGATTGCTTAGCAACACAGCTGCCTGAGAAAATGATGCTGCTTGTTGGGGTAAGCAAGAGGCTGGCCAAAATACTTAAAGGGAAAAATCAGGCACATGGTGTGCTTGTAGGGGGACTTAGAGAAGCTTGATTATATTACTGGAGATCTTAAAGGACATGTACAGGACTAGGCACATGCCTAGGAAAAAATCCTAATTACCCAACAATGACCAAATTTAAAGTTCTGCACAAGCAGGAATTGAAGGCTAAGGCAGAATTGTAAACTTACAGAACATTGCAATTTTGTCCCAAGATATTTCTTGGCTCAAGATATTTAAGGAAATCACTAGCCTGTCATTAAACAACTGAACAGAGAAATCAGTGGTTGCACACACTATCCTGTAAGATATTAGTACAGGAAATCACTAAGCAAACAGAAAAAACAGAATGGCGAAACAACAATCAACAAAAATAAACCCCCAAACAAGTCCTTGACAAGATGGAATCTATTTCCATAGTTGCTGCATTATAATTTAATGCCAGTCTTTGGCAAAAACATTACAAGGTATAAAGAAAAACAGAAAGTATGTTCCTTTCAAAGGAAGAAGGATTGTAAATCAATGAGAAATGTATCTGAGGAAGCCCAGATGTTGAACTTACTAGACAAAGACTTTAACCATGCTCCTAGATAATAAGTGAAAGCAAAAATTACAAAATATATTAGAAAATAATGTGAGATGAATCAAAATAAAACTCACATACTGAAATTTATGCGGTTCACATGTACCTGTGACTAGAAGGAAATTTATAGCTATGAATCCTTGAATGAAAAAGAAAAAAGGTTTAAAGTTTTGAGTCCAAATTTTACCTTAAGAAATTAGAAAAAGAAGAACAAACTAATCCTGAGAAGCAAAGGGAAGGAGATAACACAAACCAGATAAGAAATTAGAAAATAAGAAACTCCAGAAAAACAGTCCTGAAGGGGCTGGGGATATAGCTCAGTAGGTAGAGTGCTTGCCTGTCAAGCACAAGGTCCTGGGTTCAATTCCCAGCACTGCAAAGAAAAAAAACAAAACAAAACCAAAAAACAGCCCTGAAAATATCACCAAAATTGACAAACATCATTTAGAATAAACAAGAAAAATAAAAAAAGAACTAGACTCATGACTAAAATTAGCAATGAAAGAGGGTACATCACCATTGACCTTTCTATGGAAAAGATTTATAAAGGAATACTATGAATAACAAGTGATAGAAATTTCTTCAAAAAAGATTTAGAAATGACCTAAGCACATTTAAAAAAACCCTAGCATCTAATTATAGTTATTAGGTGCAAAACAGAGCCACAGAGAGATATCATATAATATCCACTGGTAACTAAGTTTAAACAAACAAAAAACAGAACAATGCATCAATATTCAGCGTATGGAAAAAAATGATATCCTCACACATTGCTGTTGAAATTGTTGATCCTGCAGCCACTTAGATGAGCAGTTTGGCAATTTTTTCAAATGTTAAACAGTCACTATGATTGGATATAGCAATTTTACTCATTGCCCCATATCCTGATGTTAATCATTGACTTACATCAAATGGATCCAGCAGTTCCCCTGTTGGACACATACCAAGAAAAGAAAAATGAAAACACATGTCAATATAAAACTCTGTGCACTGATGTTCATAGCAACATTATTCATAATGTCCCAGAGTATAAACAGCTCAAATATGCATCAGCTGACAAATGTACTATGTCAACACAGTGGACTAGTATTGAGTAAGAAAAGAAGCTGTCATACTGGTATATGTCACAGCACAGATGAACCTTGAAATATGTTAAATGAATGAAACCAGCAACAAAACACTGCTTATACGATTCAATTGATATATAATGTTTAGAAAAGGCAAATCTACAGATCCAGAAAGAAGGTTAGCAAAATAGGGCTTGCAATCAGGAAAGAATATAGGAGTGATGAAAATATTTTAAAATTAGATTGTGTTACTGGTTCATAATTCTATGAGTGTACTAAAACCCATTGAAGTTTGCTCTTTAAAAGGGTGATCTTAAAGGTGTGTGAATTACATATCAATAAAAGTTTCAAACTGAGTTAAAGTGGCCTTACCTTTTAATTATATAGAGAATATATATCATATATTGAGTACCTTCTTTGGGCCAGGGACTTTAGAAATACTATCTCACTTAAGGCAACCACTATCATGGTACAAAGGCATTACCCTTGTGATATGTGAAAGGTTGTGTCAGAAGTCAACTACTTGGCATGCTCACACATCTGTCAAGTGCTAGAGCCCAGTCTATCATCTTCTAGGGCCTTTATTCTTCTCATCCTTCATTCTGTGGTTCAGTGAAAGGATGCTTCATTAGAACCAAGTTATAGCTTTGTTAGGCTGCGTCTCTTTCTGCTCTAAGTGTGGTGGATACGGTCTGCCCCACTGTAGCTTTAATTATTGACAAACCCAAGTTGAGAAAAATGTCAGTTTTCTTTTCCCACAGTACATTATTGCTAATTTCAAATCTGGTCACTCTGTGACGTTCTTGTTTGGTATGCTAAATGGAATTGGGTACTGTTTGTACAATGCATATCTGTCTATAATCTAAAATTGGAATCCAGAGAAAGGAAGATAATTGCTTGAGAGAGGAGTTAATTTGTATTAAATTGGAGATTTTTCTGAAATTTGAGTAATACAAATCTTTATTTCATAAAATATATTAGAAAAGTCAAAAATATTCTTAGTTTTCAAATATAAGCATTGGTTTTATAGATGGTGTTATATTGAAGTGAATGGATCTTGAGTAAATTATCTATGCCTCTGGGTGGGGTATGCTAATATTGTTTCAATTTCTAAAAGAATGGCAGGTGGAATTCTTTAAAGAAACAAACCACTTTAATACATTGATAATGAGTCTATTCATAATGCTTCAGGAACATGGTACTTAATCTCCCTAGGTCTCACTGAAAAATAAAAAACCCCACTGTATTAGTAGTCCTGAAGATCTTTTCAGCTCTTTGATTTTATGACACTCTGACCAGCACAGAGGCACACCTGCAATCCTACTGAGAGTGTCACAGAATCATTAATGATTATTCATGGCAAGGGAAGCTGAAGCAACACTGACTTCTGAAAACCGATCCTTTTCACTGCAGAAGTGCATTCTTGTGTTACAGTGTTTTTGTACATGAAAAATGCCACCTGCCAGTCCTTGAAGGTCTCTAAACACAAGGGATCTACTCAGTACCCTATAGGCTAAGGCATATCCTGTATGCCCAGCACAGTGTACCTGTGTTGAGGGGTGTAGTGTGGAACTCACTTTGATGTCTTTCAGAGCTTGTGCTACACATTTTCTGCCTTTGCTTTGTCTCTTCCTGTAACATTCATGACAAATCCAGGACACTCTAAATTTTTTTGTTTTGTTTACTTTTTCAGTTTATGGACTGTTTTATTTTTAAAGAGCCTTTTTTTTTTTTTTTTTTTTTTTGAAGTTCCTTAGTGGCTTTAAGTGAACTTTTCTCAATGCCTTGGATGTATCTGTACTAGGGTCCTACTGCAGAAAAAAGTGGAGTGCTGATAACATCTCAAGCAGAAAGAAAATTTAAGATGATTCACAGTCACCAAACAGCTTTTTATTCTTCATCATTCTTTTTGCACTGTAGAACATATTTATTTTTAGCAACATAAATAAAAATCACTCATGAGTTCTCCACTAGCATATCAATTAGAAGTCTAAATTTGGGACAATATTTTTAAACAAATGGTGTAATGTTTTAAGTTCAAATTTATTCTTAGCAAGATGAAAATAAAGATAAATTAAAATATTACTTTAAAACCAAATTATTCATAATAACAAAGAAGAACCAATCTAAATGTTCATCAATCAATGATTGAATAAAAAATGTGGTAAATCATATAGTGTTATATTTTTGGTGAAGTATAGGTACAGTAGTGTTCAGCATTAAGAAAGAAGAAACTCATGCAACACATAGTAACATGGATGAACGTGGAGGGCATTGTTCTAAGTAAATAGGCCAGTCTCAGAAGAAAAATGCTACACGCATGAATCCACATATATGAAGGATCTGAAATAGTCTAACTGAGAGAAGCAGAGGGTACAATGGTAGTTGAAGGGGCTGAGTGGGGAGGGGAAAGTGGGGAGCTTTCAATGGATATAAAATTTCAGTTATGTAAGATAAGTAAGAATTAGAGATTTGCTGCACAACGTGGTGCTTATATTTTATAATACTGTATTGTGCACTTACACAATACCAATAAGATTATAGTTCTCATGTTGTGTTCATCATAACACACACACACACATACACACATACACACACACACAGAGCAAAAACACCAACCATGAGGGGTCAGAAAGGAACTTTGCAGGCTACCAGTATGTTTATTGCCTTGATTGTGGTGATGTATTGACCCACGTATGCCTTGTGCACCAACTCATCAAATTGCAGGGGTTTCTGTCCCTTAAGTATACCTGGAGAAAGGTATGACTCAAAATACACATTTACTTGAAATCTTATTCTTTCTCTTATGATTCTCAGGATCATTTGGCCCAAAACTGGGAGGAGTCAAGCAGTCATCTACTAGAAAGTATTGAACAAGATTTCTAGAAACTGGTTAACCTTGTTGCTAGAACTTCTCTGGAGCAATTATGTTTTAATGGATTGTTGCTTATGACTTTAGATGTGTTAAAAGAACCAGAAACCAAAAGCAACACTAAAGATACACCATTTGAACTTTCAAACTCCTTAGAGGACATATAACCTTTCTGTCCCTATAATCACATCTTACAGTTTTTAATTTTTTAAGTATACTATATAATCAATGTAAAAACTTTTGGAAAGTGTAAAATTCATAGAGATGATTTAAGAAATAATTCTTGCTAATCCTTGGTATTTTCCATTCTAAATATTGTAGTCTTTTTTTTCCCACTTCTCTTCTTCTTCTTCCCTCTTCTTCTTTCTCCTCCTCCTCCTCTTACTCCTTCTCTTTCTTTTCCATTAAAGAACTGAAATGGGGAAATGTACTTTTAATACATTTTCTCCCTTTCATTTAATAAAACATGGATATACTAAAAGCATTATTAACTATTTGCAAGCAAGCATATTATATAAAACAAACTAAATGCTGTGGGAAAAACGACAAACGTTTTTGTTATAAAAATACAACATTCTGAATTCAGAATCTGTACAGGTTAAACGTTAGGTTTCTGAATAAAACTAAAGCCATATAATTTTAATAATGATGCAATGTTTTTAGCCAAATATGAATCAAAGTATTCATGTATATTCAGAACAACCAGGTATAAATAGTTCTGCTAGGGCTTCCATAGTAAGTAATATTTTTTCCTTTCTCAGACTCTGATCTCACCCATGAAACCTAAACCTGTTGTATGACTACAGTGACCATGAAATGGCAATTGAGGGCAATGGTATGTGCTACTGTGTGGAAGCAGGACAGTGGAAGACTTTTATGTATTGAAAGCCTTTAAAAATAGAATGAGGGTTTCACCAAATACATCATATGACTTTGTTTACAGGTCCAAGGAGAGTGAAGAGCCTTTTAGTCACCCTTTGTACTGTGTGAATCTAGCAGATGTGTGTGAGGAATTTAACCTGAAAAAGTAATGTGGGTTGATTCTGGAGGAGTTGCATCAAAATGGTTCTGTATCCCAAGGGAAACATGTTCACAATTATGAAATGTGTGGTGTTGCCTGGTTGATCTGGACTCTGAGCCTTGTATATGTCAGGCTTCCGGGTTGTTTACCTGGGAAAATTAAAAGCTATGGTCTATGCCTTACAAGATAGGCAAATACCTCGGCTGCATTCTATGGGAAACAGAAAATATATTATTATAAAAATGAGCAAAGAGTAAATAGAAGCCAGGATGTCCATAAGAAACAGAATTTTAGGCAGAGTTTGAGATGTTCTAATTATAACTTTGCCATGCTGTGCTTCAGCCACATCTTTTGCACATTCTCAGATTTTTATAGCCTCATGTACATGGTACTTGGCCTCTCGTTCTACTTCAGTCAGTTGCAGTGAGGCACTCCATGCAGGCTAGGTGATCCCACTGCCTGACACCCAAACTATAAACCACCTCACGGACATTCCCAGAACATTAAATATGCAATTTGATAACTATTATTTGAAGCATGAAAGAACAATAGAGGAGGCAAGAAAAACTTTATTTAGACTTGAAGGTTTAATGGTCTTGTCAGATAAACAAATTGGAGAGGAGGGATTGCTGTAGAGAAGAAAACAGACACTGACCTCAGATAGGAGTTTGCTGCAATGATTTTGGTAAGGAACCAACAAAAAATAAGGCAGCTGCCTGGGAAATGGAGTAGAGAATTATTGGAATTACAATTATATAGTAGAATTGAGACTATTAAGGAATTAAAATGATTTTAGCAGAACATGAAAGCAGATAAGGAAGGAAATAGAAGGAATCCTAGGTTGATGATGAAGCTGTAGGTTATAGTGCTGGTGAGCTTTCATATTCTGTGTTTGAAATCTTGCCTTATCATGCTTGTAGTCATATCTAAGTGGAACTCCCTAATGAGTGGGCAGGCTATAGACAGGAAAATTAGAAGAGTGAAGATAAAGGTTTTGAATCATAGTTAATTAGTAAATATAGGCATCAAAGAAATACCAATAGTTACCATAAAATAAGAAAGAAAGAAATAGGACCATAGATGGAAATAGGATGACTTTAAGATTTAAGGTAAAAAGGATAATAATGGAATTGAAACTGAAAAGGAAGAAGAGAATGAAAAGTTAAATAATAAGATGACAGAGATTCATTAAAAAAAGGATACTATTCAAGGAATTCTGGAGACTGAGTTTCCTTGATCAATCATAAAATTGATCCTAGGGCCATCAGGAATTGCTCATCAGACTAATGAGAACCATCCTTGTGTTACATTCATATCACATCTTATTTCTTTTATGGTGGTGGGGATCAAACCAGGTTCTTGTGCATGTTAGGAATGTTATATCTCCAGCCTCACATCACATTTTCATCTATCTGCTGTTCAACACATAGTTATGTTGAATATCACAATAGAAGTGCTTATTCTAAATTGGAGATGGGGTACATTGGTGAACTGAAAATACAAGTCTCCTGTCCTTGAAGAGCTAACATTAAAGAGATAGAACAAGAAATTAACATAATACATACTTTCATGAAGCTTGATAAAATGTTATAGAAAAACTGTAGTGGGATAAATGGTATCAGGAGTATAGCTGGAGGAAGAGGTTTGGGGTTGGACAGGCTGCTATATTAAATAATGTTGGGATCTCATTGGGAAAGTGAAGTTGATCAAAAAATATTTTAAAGAGGTAAGGAAGTTAGTCAAGTGGATCCCTGGGAAAAGAGCATTTCAGGAGAAAAGTATACAGTGAACACTCAAGATCGGAACATGTCTATCAGATATAAGGATCTGGAAGGAGGCTGCTATGGGTGAAACCAGAGTAATCAGGGAGGGCCAAGGTTGGAACTGAGGTCAGGTATGTTATGTGGAGCCTTGCCTACCTCTCAACAACGAGAAGGAATCACTTTCAGGTTTTGATCAAACAAGTGACCTGATCTGTCTTGCCTTTTAAAAGATGACTCTGACTGATGTACTAAGAATGGAGTTTGGAGAATGCCTAAGAGTAGAAATAGGAGACCTAGGAAAAGGTTATCTACAGATAAAGATAATGGTGGTTTAGCCCCCATGATGGTTAGCCCACAATGAAGTAGTAGCAAATTGATGGATTTTGAATATATCATGAAAATAGTGTCTGCAGTCTTTCCTTTCTGATAATGCAACTTGTATAGTGGTTAGCTGTGCCATATGTTTGGCAAAGGACTGTCTGAAAAAATATTTTTCGAAGATACCTTAATCCACTATTAATATTTACAGTCAGATTCACCTTCTCCCTCAAATTTCTGCCCATTGGTATTACAATAATTGCTATATTTAAACCACTAGACCCTATAAACACAATGCATCTGGTAGGTTCATACACATAAAAAAAATAACTTGTGACGTGAGAGGAACTGTTCTTTTTCCAATTGTTTTGAATGGAGTATGCTCTCAAGTTGCCTCTCTCTCATAGAGACTCAGTTTCAAATCCCAAAATAACCAAGTACTATATTGATAAAATCCACTGTGTTATCCAAGTCGCGTTGGTCTGTCTGCATGTTTTAAACCACAATCACATTTTAAGTTCATGCCTTTAAATTCTGAGGTGTAGTATTGCATCATTATTGGCTAAGACCTTTTTGGGAGGCTGCTATGAATGTAAAACTTGGTTAAGAGGCCCATTTGGAGGACTTCATAAATATTGCTTGAAATGCATGCTGTCCAAGAAAATTACAATTTTCATGGTTTGAGCACATAATGCTGTTCTACAACAGTGTTGATTCTGTTCATCAAATTGAAGTTATAAAAAATAGCTCTAGAAATGCTTTTCTCTTTAGTTTAGATATATGTGCCATATTTAATTGTCCATTTATCTTTTAAAGACATCATTTTAACTGGAGTATGTCTTATGGGGTAAAAACAAATAGATATGCTAAGCAAACTTTTAAACAAATAGTCTTTTAATTTCATTTCATTAAAATAACAAAACTGAAAAATCTTACTTTGGGCTAGCATTCTGAATTAATTACAACATACAACCAAATGAACTCAGTACATGCACACATATACACACAAACAAATGTGCACCCTCAGCCCACATAAGCCCATAATATTTAGTCATATTGTCTGGTGATGGAATTAAGTTCAAAATAGCTGATACTTTTGTAGCTATTGCATATTATGGTTCAGTTAAGTAATGAAAATAAAATAATAAAATAAATTGGTTTAAGATTAAGTTCATCTTTTTTTTACAATTTATACAAATATTAAGGAAATTTGTGTTTAAGTGTATGAAAAATGCCAATTTTTAAGGTTAAAAAGCAATTTAAATTTTTAAGTGAATAGACATCATAGTTCTTTAATTGTGGTTACCGCACAAGTGAATAGATTATTTTAGTTTTGAGTTAACTTTTTAATGCATCAGTTTTGTTTTGTTGAGAAAACTCTTTGAGAATAGAATGAAAAATAGAACTGATTCAAAAACACAACTGAAGGTCGCTGCTCTGCCCCAAGGGAGAGGCATGATTTCTCTGCTAAGCAGATGGACAGGTTTTAACAAAACACCTTGAGAGACCTCTTTATGATGGAAAGCAAGAGCCCTCCAGGGTTTGGGTTTGAAGGAGACTGATGACTAGACTGCTCCATATTGGGAATGAATGGTTCCTTGAAGGTGAAAGTGAACCCAGGAGTGAAAAATAGAGGGTCAGAAACAAAGGCAAGTGGTGACAGTGGAAAAATATCAGGAGTGAGAAATTCTGAGGAGAAGGGATTGAAGAATCTTTACAGTCAAGTTTCTGGTGTTTCTTATCAATAACTGTGATCATCTTACTTCATCACCTATATCTTTGGTAGTGTCTGTTATATATACAAATTTCTTGGCTAAATGGTGTTTTGATACATCAGAGAAAAAGGGTCGTATGTTTGAAATGGTGCTGTGAAGGGAGGAGAGAATAAATGTCAGACATAAGCAATGGTGGGGGTTTAGAAGGAAAGGAGATCAGAATCAGAGGTAACAAAGTGCAAGCTTTCAGATTTTAAAAGATTTTGTATTAGGGGATTGGCTTACCCCTGAACATGATATAGGGGTTTGAGGAACTCAGAAAGCAAAACTTGGCCTCAGATGACATCTGGATTACTTGCATTTGATTCTCCACACCAAAGGCATTTCCCTTCATATTCAAAAATTGTACACCACAATTTTAAAAGCAGAGGGCATTGTTTTAACTTTGTTAGTGGAGACAATTTAATAGAGGTAATTTGGCGCTCCTGTATTCCTTGTAGTTTTGTTTCTGAGACATTTCATACATTTTAAAAAATCTAACAAAAATTGAGTAGTTTCTCATGATAAGGTGACATGAGCTAACTCGTCTGTCAAATATCTCCTCTGAAATAGAATTATCTCCACTCAGTTGATAATCTGTAATGGTATCTCATGCAGATCAGACACTCTGATTAGCAGTTAGATGTCTT